>PVIR01024400.1:0-25983 GCA_004026965.1 Petromus typicus | reverse complement strand
ACTTGTGCCTGCATGCTGCTCAGTCTCTACACCCCAAGTCCTTGCTGTTTCTAAATGGCCTACTTAAAGCTTGAGGTGGGTCCTTCAGTTCCCCATAAATTAATAACACATCTATGAATATTTCTGGGCCAATCTTAGAAGCTCCAGTCTGTTCCAATACCAGGACCATAAAGACATGGAATAAATAAACCAAACTCTTCCTTTCAAATGCTCTCCCAATATGAAGCAAGATATTATTAATCTAGACTGCCTGCTACTTTCACTTACTGTGTTGCTGCTCACGGGATTACAAACACAATGCCTTCGTAAGTTGCAAGTGAAATATGACTATTTGTTGTCAGAGTACTGTTAAGCTTTGAAAGCTCTGCTACTATTAGTTCCACGTTACTACTGTATTATTATAGTATTTATAAGCACAGGAATTCACGTGTTCTAGGTGGGGGGAGGGCAAAGTGTCCTTCTTTCTTCTCCCACGGCCTTTTAATTCTCTGTCCTTCCTGGTTTCACGAGCAGGAAACAGGAGATCAGTCAGCCAGGGAATGTTTCTGCCCATCTTGCTGTGTCTGTGTGCTTCGATGAGGGGCGTGTGGACATCCTTATATTGGGTCAGAGGCCTCTGTCCTCTGTGACAGAGGTAGGTCGTGGGGTCTTTAGCTGACTCCTGTGTGCAGGTCCCGACTGAGAGGCACCACTTGCCACAGAGGGCTCAGGGCTGGATCAGAGAAGCAAAAGCAGGCTGGACAGGCAGGCTTTGTGGAGAGCAGCCAAGGTCACAGTGGGAAAGCACAAAGTGTATTCCAAGTCAGTGGGGACCCATAGAAATGGACCGAGGGAGCAAGGAGTGAATTGTTGACCGAGGGACTAAGAGCCAAGAGCCTAGAGCCTGCCAAAATCTCAGTGTGGCATAGCACGACACAGCGCTGTTGGCCATAGAGCAGATGCAAACATGTTGCTTCCCACCCCCCAGGGAACAACAGGGTCATGTGGAAAGAGGATGTGTCCTGAACAGGGTTGCAGTGCATGGGACCCGTGCTTCTCTAAAGGAGTCCCCACAGGATCCTCCCAGAATCTGTTAGGCCTGCAGATCCTGGGCTCCTCCCTGGAAATCTCCACAGACCTAGCCAGGAAGTCTCGTCTTGGGGACCTGATCGAGGGAACTGTGGGGTAGGACTCAGGAATGCCAGGTCCCAGACTGAGGGGTCTGATCGTGCTGTGCCTGCCCATGGGCTTCCTGGAACTGGGGTCAGCCATGTGCCACAGCTGCCACCCACACTACCCTTATTTTTGTGATCAGTGCTGTCTTGTCCTTAATGGTGACCTGTGCCGTTGGCATCACCCTGGCCTCAGCTGAGAGCTGAAGAGCCTGGGAAGACCCGCGATTTGCTGCAAGTCGTGCTAGTGGGCAGGAACTGTGCACATTTCTCTCCTGTCTAAGCTCACACTGAGCAGTGAACTGCTGCTGTTCCAATCAGTCACCAGAAAGGGTGTGTTCTCAAGGGCTCCGTGACACTTGAACACTCCAGAGAAGCGAAGCAGCCTTACATCAGCTGCATGTGTGCAGGCGTGTTCACGTGTGCTTAGTTAACTCCTCTATGGATGCTTCTCCCTGAGGTTTCTCTGGCTGCAGGTTCTTCAGCCCTGGGTGGCCCCGGACCAAAAGGATTCATTCTAAACTGGGTCAGAGACCTGCGCTGGCCTCAGACTGGCTCTGCACTTCTCCCTCGGGCCCACTGTGGACCCTGTAAACACACAGAAGAAGGTGAGAAGGGATGAGATTGTTAATAACATTAAAAAAAAAAAAACCATGTTCTAGCCTTTGTGAACACAGAGAAGAGCATGTCAGGAGGTTTAGCCTGGCTTTGAATATTAAAATTCATTTTATTCACATTATAAATTTCAAATCTTAGCTCTACATTAAGCTTTAAAGTCCAACTTACAGTTCTCATTCAGTTTACAAACCTAATGAATTTTCTCGGTCAGTTTTGAGGAGTGCCACGATAATGTTTCATCTCATTTGTGAATATAAGAAAAGGCCTTTAAAATATTAAACTACAGTTATAAATTTAGTGTTTTACTAACAAACTTCCCAAGAATGTAATTTTTATAGATCTTATAAATGTAATTTTAAATATGATGAAATTTAAGCTTTCTTAGTCATATGACACTTTATAAATGGAGTAGTATTTCAGCCACAGTTCTGTAGTGATCAAAATTTATATATTTAAAAAGGGAACCATAAAGCTAATGTACTACCCTAGAAAAGGGGTTGTGAAACTTTTCCTGTCAAATGTCAGGTCATATATCTTCCCAGACTCACGGTTTAGACATCACAGCCATTCGATTTTGCCTTTCATAAAAGCAGCCACACGACAAATCAGTAGATTAGCTATGTTTCAATAAAACTTTATTTGCAAAAACAAGTCACAGGCCACATGTAGCCCACCATAACTACTGCTCCAGAAGGCCAAACTCAAACAGGACAAGATCCAGGGCTGGGCCCAGAGCTCAATGGGAGAGCCTTGTCTAGCTGTGTTCAACCCTGAGTTTGATCCCTAGCATTAGTGTCAGAGAAGTTCATGAATTATACCCCTGGGAAGCTAGGACTACATAGGAGCATCATTTTTTCCCACTTTGTATATCTCAATACTCTTATGCTTAATTCTGATGTAAAAAAAAATAGTATTTTATGTTTAGTTCAAATATAGATTGCTTGGATTTGGAATGAGGCATCCATCTGTGTGGCCTTGGGTAAATAACAAATGATTTGTGCTTTTTCTCTTCATCTTTTAAGAAGAGAGAGTAATAGAACTTGTCTTCCAGGTTAGTTGCATAAGTGACATATCTGACTCCATGCAAATCTCCCTGCATTTAAATGGTGTCTCTGCACTAAGGAAACAGTAGTGTGCCAGACAGACAGTATCTCGGTTATCTTTAAGTGTCTTTTAGTTCTACCTTCTCAGCACTGTTTCTTAACAACCAGGGAGGCTCCTGACTGGGATGTGAACTTGTTTCCCACAAACCTCTGGACCCCAGAAGAGCTGCCCTTTTGTTGACTCCATGATTGTGGCAAGTTAGAGACCAGCCCGCACCCTTGGGTGAGACCCTGTGTCAAATGAAAGGGCTGAGGACAAACCTCAGTGGCAGAGCATGGGCCAACCCTGCACAGGACTGTCGGACTACAACAATGGAAGAAGAGGAGCAGCAGAGGAGGATGAAAAAGATGGGAATGCAGAATGAGAAGGGGAAGAAGAAAAAGAAGAGAAAAAACAAAAGGAAAGGATGTCACACACCGAGAAGAGACCGCATCTTTGTTTAGAGGTCCCCGTCTGTGGGACCGTAACTCCTCACGGGGCCGTGCTTTCTTCTCACATGCCATCTTGCTTGTGGCATTTCTGGGCCTGCAGTGGCCGGTCTGCAGCTACACTATGGTCACCCTGACCATGGGCTCAAGAAGCAGCTGGAGAGGTGGCTGATGCTAACGTGGCACCTGTGTCCCTGTGCTTAATAAGTATTTATTGAACACTTGCTACCTAATGAAAGTCAGTAAACAGCACAGCACCCAGAGGATTGAAGTTTATTGAAAATCGACCCAAATGACTCTGGTAAAACGAATCTCCAAAGGCAGAGGGTGAGGAATTGGTATTCAGGGTCTTCAGTGGATGCCACAATAGGAGGTACAGTGTCTTAGGAGGACCACCATCTGGAGCTTGGCTGCCTGGGTTCGAATCCAGGGTTTGCCAAGTGTAGCTATGTGACTTTGGGTATGTTGCTCAACCTTTCTGTGCATAATCTCTTGAACTCTAAAGGGCTGTGGGTGGTGGTGCAGGCCTGAAATCGGAGCACTCGGGAAAGCTGAGGCAGAAGGATTGCAAGTTTAAGTCCAACCTGGGCAGCTTAGCACATTAGGGATGGGGGAGACTGAGAGTAGATCAGTATGAAGGTCCTGGGTTCAATCCCCACATCTGCAATCAATCAGTTCATTAATTAAAAGAGCAATAATGGCAGCACATCTCTGCCAGAGTGTCTGTGAGAAGAAAATATGTAATAACATGTGCAGTATTCCCAGCAGGGTCTGGAGGATAGTGAGGGCCAAGTAGGAGCTTGATATGAACTTGCCATGTAGCCCAGGCTGGCCTCGACCTCTCAGTGATCCTCCTGCCTCAGCCTCTGGAGTGCATGTGCCAACGCGCCTGGCTGTCTTTTCTGTTCATCCTTCAGAGCCCTCCCTTCTTGATCCCAGTGCCTTGGCTCTGGAGGGGAATCTGCCACGTGAGTGCCCCTGCAGAGCTCAGCTCACCGTGTGAGGGAGGTGGGGAGGCCTCACAAGAAATATCAGCCACATGGCCCATGGAACTTCCAGGAGGGCCAATGGGTGGAGGGTGGGTGAGACAGTCTCCCGTGCAGGTCTGCGGCCAGAGTGAGAATGAGAAGATGAGCTGACGCAGGAGTGTTATCTGTGTGCACGCTTTCAGAGGGCACCTAGAGAACAGCCATTCCACCGGGCTGGGCCACTCTCCTGGGCAGTTGTCCCTGCCCCCGGCCCCATCATCTCTCCTGCTTTGCCTGTGCATGAGAGGGTGGCAAGAGTCTGGCCGGAACCTGCACCTTCAGGGCTCTGTCTCCTTCCCTCATCTCCACGGAGTGTCCTGCTCCTTTCCTGAAGGGCATAAGTTCAGCAACAGGTCGCTGGGTTATGAGTCCTGTCAGGAGAGTGCAGACAGAATTTCCCTGACGGTACTCACAGGGCCACCATGGCCTGGTGCACCTTGGCCACAGGCAAGAGGACAGTCAAGGAGCAGACCCCAGAGGGAGGTGGCCGGATGTGGCTGGTGACTCTTCTCTTCCCTTCTCCTCTCACAGAATAGCCCTTGCTGACCCTGGAAGCCTGTTCACTTTGTCTGCCACCCAAATCACTGCTTCTCCCACATCTGTGATATGCTAATGAAACAGGAGTCAGGGCCTCTGGAAAGGAAATTCAAAAATTCAGAGCCTCATGATACCTGAATATCAAACAAACAAACAAAAGCCCCGGGTGTGTTTTGCATTGTCCTGGGGAGTGGATCCTCACCATACAGGAAGTGGATCCTCTCCCTCCATTTACCTTCCTCTCCTTGTCCCTGGGGCTTCAAGCTGGGCCCAGGAGGATGTTCTTTCCAGTGTAGGCCTGGGCCTTCCCAGTCTCGGGCTAGGGAGGATGTTCAATCTGACACAAGTGAATCACACTGTTGTGTGGAGGCTGGTGCTGCTCCTCATGCAGCTGTATAGTCGAACTTGACCTGTCATTCCCCCCGGCACCTGTCTCAGCCCAAGACAGGCTACTTGATCCAGTGCACCTGGGTGGGAAGGGGTTCTCATTTATGTGTGTGATCCCAACGGCTGTTTTCCTCTGGGATGAGGTTCTCAACTCTCAGAGCCTTGGGTTCTGTCTGTTAAGTGGGGACAGTGCTCCCCTCCTAGCATCCCTTGACCTGAACCAGGCCCTTCCTTGGGAGCCCTAGAGTCTTCTCAGCTGTTTTACGCCCTGATGAGGTTTAAGTATTAGCACATGGCCTGACCCACCTTCCTCCCTTTCTCATAGCTCTGCATGTCATAATACCTTTTCTCCCCCCAGTACTAGGAGTTGAAATCGGGACCTTGCACTTACCAGAGATATGTGGCATTATTGAGCTAAATCCCTGGCCCATTTATCTTTATGTATATAACACAGAGTGCATGTGGTATTCATGAGAATGACAGTTTCTGAGTTGGGCATGATGGCTCATGGCTGTGATTCCAGCATTCTGGGAAGCCAAGGGAGGAAGATTGTAAGTTTTAGCCCAGCCTGGGCAATTTAGGGAGTTAGCTAATACGTGTCTCAAAGTATAAAGGCTGAGATTGTAGCTCAGTGAGAAGACCCTAGGTTCAATCCCTAGTACCAAGAAGTAAAGCAAAGCAAAAGAACCATAAACCCCCTCCCCCGCAAAGTGATAGTTCCTGTGACCCATGAAACTGGCCGGTTCCTCAGTACTCACTAGATATCTGTGAGGTAAGACTTATATCTGTTACTCCTCCTTATATAGTTTAAGAAACTGATCCATAAAGGCTGCTTGAAATTTCCGTTAGGAGCTTTGCACACGTGGTGAAAATCAGTCACGCATTCCTGGTCTGCAGTCCAGGAAGGCTGTCCTTCCTGTGAAATGGTTTGGACGCGTTAAATGGCTGGAATGGGGAGCAGACAGTTCCCCAGCTGCCGCCGCGGTCTGGAAATGCTCTCTTCACTTTCTCCCTGTTGATTCCTCTCCTTTGGGCAACACCTCCCGTGTGTTGACTTTGGAAACATCGAGGCCGGGCAATTGCAGATCTGTGACATGACACAGCCCCCTCTCCTGGTTGCCCCAGTTCTGTTTTGTCCTTGCTCCTGCTTCCTCTAAACCATAAAGCGCAGTTTTGGAGGAGGGAGCCCGGAGAAGCAGTGGCATTCCCGGGTCTCTAAGTTGACTGACCCCCACTTACCGTTTCTGGAAGCATGGCCTGGCCTCTAGGTGACCATGGTGAGAATCGATGACCTGGTTATTTAGGGACTAATTCCTTTTTTAGCACCATGGTGTTGTTAGTGTGGGAGAGAATCCTGTGATTCCCTTTGATATTTAAAAGCCAAGCTCTTACATTTTCCAAATCTATTTGCATTCAGTCTGGCGACCCCTAAAAATGGATGTGGATTTTTCATCTGCAATGTTTTCCCTATACATATTGTTTACATTTATCAAATGTTGTTCTTGCCCATACTTTATATTCATTGAAGCTTCTGGACCTCATTGGAAACTCTGTCTACCCAAAAAACAAAACAAAGTCTAGTGGAGTCAAAGGGACATCTTTGGAGAGAATCTGGAAACAAGGCAAGAGCAGTGTGGCAGTAAAAGCTTTTGTGCTGTCATCCCATTGTCGGCTGTCAGTCAGGCCGCCCTTTCCTCGTGTTCATTCATGTGCAAAGAGCTGGCTCTGCTCTTAGCCTGCACCACCACAGCCTTGAACATCTGGAAGGATTCCGCAGAATAAATGCTTAAAATAGCAGAAAAGGACAGAAAAGGGGAGTTGATGCTGTCTGGGAATCACCCTTGCAAAACAGTCTAATATCTGCTTTCCCACTTCCAGTTCTTTGTCTGTAGTGACCTGTGCAATGTCACCCAGGCTGCAAAGCCGGCTGTAGGCACTTAGCATACAAGCCAGTACTGAGGAAGCCCTATGCCTGCAATTCTGGTACATCGCCAGCAGGTGGTGACAGTGTATCTTGATTGGGAATGTGAGGGGCGGGTCCAGGTGTCCTCTTACTTATATTTCCTCATGTTTTATGAAAGTGGAGCATGGTGTTCATGTTGGGCAGGGAAGTCTTCATCCTCCAAGAGCTGGGTCAGGCAGCCTGGACTTTGCAGTTTCATCAGTCTGATCACACTTTATTTATTATAAGGAATTTTTAATTAAAACATTTCCATCTTTTCATGCTCTAGATATTAAAAGGATAAGGAGACACTTTACATTCATAGGTATACTTTTAATTTTTTTTTAATCTCCTCACACTTTAACCTGCATGGAATTGTCTCCGTTTCTCTCTCTCTCTCTCTCTCTCTCTCTCTTTCTCTCTCTCTCTCTCTCTCTCACACACACACACACACACACACACACACACACACACACACGCCTGCACGCATGCGTGCATTCTGAGACTCCTCCACTAGTCCTTTCCGGAGCCAGGCTGAAGCGCCTGGCCAGATTCTTCCTCCAGGAGCGGCCTTCCCTGGGAATCTCTCCTCAGAGGAGCCCTGTGGGCCCTTAGGACCCTTTCTCTGTAGTACAGTGCTTCTGTCTCTGACTTTTTCTGGGCCCTAACTCTCCTCTTGGTCCCAAGACGGAGGCTTTTCCAACTGGCGGGACTCTGGTCTCACCCTCCCCAGCCTGCAGCCCCCGACCTAGGCCAGCAGTTCGTGCTGGGGGGACGGGAGGACCCCTGTCAGTCGTGCACCTGGAGGATGCAGACAGTCCTTGGGGCAATCGTCACCCTGGGTTTCCTGGATCCTCATTCAAGCAGAAAGTTAGCTTATTTAGGGATCAGCTTGTTTGCGTGAAACCTATCCTACCCTGCTGATTCCAATCACACAGGTAGGCGTGATGTTGAGGAGTTTCCTTTCTCTTCTCACCCTCTTTTCAAGTGTGACTCTTTAGAGAACAAAGTAACTTGTCTGGTATATTGAAAAACAATAGCCGCCATGTTTAGCAGCATGCGGGGTCTGTTCATCCGCATGTGCAGGAAGCCCCGGACGTGAGAGGCTCAGTGTATGGTGTGTAGGACTGTGAGAGGTGTGCTTTGCACTGTGCCCAAGAACTGAGGGAAGTGATGCCCCTGCGACCCTCTTGTGAGGCAGCCTCTACGTAGCCCAGCACAATGCTTGCTCTGGCTGCATCTGTCCCAAGACACACAGCTATAAATAAGATTTACTCTTGGGCCTTCTCGCCTGGGAAACTTAAGTAGAGTTGCCAGGTAAAGTAAGGGCACCCGGGCCGATTTGAATTTCAGTAAAACATCAAAGTTTGGAGGGGAAAAAAAAAAAAAAAAAAACACTGTAGCCCATGCAATGTTCAGGAATTACACTTGAAAGCATACTGTGAAGAGTTTGCTGGCACAGAGGAACCATTTGCTGTCTGTGTGAGACTTAAGTGCAAGTGGGCGTCCTGTATTTGCATCTGCTAGACCTGCCCTGTACTTTGGTGTCCTTTTATTCTGCCTGCTCTGTCTTTCAACTGTGATAACACTGTTTGGTTCTGTGATTTCTGAGAAATCTGTGCGTCTAAATTTACTCTGTATTACGCTTTTGCCACCTGTGGAAAGTTTTATGACTTTATGGCACATCCTTGCCTCCACCCGGAAAGTTGGAAATAATGAACGTTCTTTTCCAGATTAAAGCACCTGACTTCAGCAAGGTTACACACCGTGGCCTAAGACTCTTAGGGAGTTAGAGGGGAATGGAAGCCACTTGGCTGTGTGTGTCCTGGAGGGAGGGCTATTTATTACTGTGCAGACTACAATTTTATTTTTAATTGAATGGAGAATGTCATTGGTAATGAGTCAAAGGGCATAAAGTTCCTCAAGAGGAAACTTTGAGACTTGGCCTCTTTCAAAAAAAAAAAAAACAAAACAAAACAATCTTTCAGAGCACCCAGCAGATGCTTAATAGATAATGTGGGCCCTCTGTGTAGACTTTGTTAAACCGAAAAGAGGGAGAAAGAAAGTGGGTAGGAGCTGAAGCCTCTGTGTCATTTTACACCTCCTTTTGCACTGGAAATGCATTACATTTTGTCAGAATCATAAACTGTGTTTCAAAACATGAAGATAAATTGCACCCCATCTTAGGGAGTGACATGATTAATCTGAAAAGTTTACCGCCATGCGTCACCCTGAAGTCCCTCGTCCTCCTTTGCTAACCCATCACTCAGGGACGGGAGGGCACAGGCGAGAGGCAGATCTTGCCGATGGAGCCCAGGAATGAGACACTGCAAAGCCCCCACCCTCCTGTTCACACGATTCTTTTATCCCGTAATCACAGCCTGCGGGAGACAAAATAACAATTCATCTGGAAAATGAGATTAACTCATTTAAGTTAAGCAGTAATCACAGAGAGCAGCTTGTTGGAGTCGCTCTTGCAGAAGAGCCTGCGGATGGGCTGCCACCACAGAGGCCCCATGCCACAGGCCCACCTGCCATGGTCCGCAGAGCCTCTGAGCATCAGCTCTGGGAGAACAGGCCAGGGATCCCAGGCCTCTGTGACGTGGGTACTCCTGTCTGCTAAAGACCTATGTGTTCTGTTCATCAGACCAACCTCCACACACTGGCACTGCCAAGAGCCTCCCCAGCAGACACTGTCCACATGGCACACATCTCAGCCTCATGACAAGGAAGACAAACCAACCATCCCCTATTCCCAGGTTGCCACCTCATGTGGAATTTGCTCTGCATCAGCCTCTGGTTCCAAAGCTTGTTTTCCTTTGTCAGTGGCCAGGCTGGGCACGATTGCTTATTTTGTGTGACTTCACAGGTGTCCTTGCTGTAGTGGTCATGGTCCCCCTCCAGCAGCATCTCCCTGTGCTGACCTGCTCGACCTTCCCACTAGGAGTCCACTCCTAACTGACCCTAGGTCACCTGAGAGGCCATCTGTGGTTTGATTAAATTTAAGAGACTGGGTTCTGGAAACGGCTTTACATCACGAAATTGAGCTCACAACAAGCAGCTTCCCACCCCACTGCCCTTCTCTAGTGCAGACCCTCTGGCCTGTGGGCTCCAGAGTGCAGGCCCTGCTCTGGGTGCAGATGAAGCTAAGGGGAGTTGGAGTGCGTTTCTCCCCTCTCTGCACATTTTTATTTTCTGCTTGTTCATCTAGTAATATCTGGGCCATAATTTTTATTTTTTCTCTTGAAACCTGGACTCAGGACCTAAGGACCACTCAGCAGGACGTAGGGAAGTGAAGACCATAAGTCACATTGGGAGAAAAAAACAGTGCAGTCCAGTCTCTTCCTAACCAACCACTTGACAAAGGCAAGACCTTCCCCGAATCCTCTCTGTTGTCACTGGTCTGACTTTGTATGCCAAAGAAGCAAAGGCAGCATGATGACTTCAACTGTGCTTCCTATAAATTGTTAGAAAAGTTAATTTTGATGTGGATGTCTGAGGTGTGATCAGAACATACACTAAAATTTTACATTTTTAGATGCATTACTGTAAAATATTTCCCTTCACTCTGAAAACTTATGCCATCTTTACCTTCACTTTCTGAAGTAATTTTGGAAGTCTTTTTTGTGACTGCTTTCCAAGATGTAGTCGAAAAACAGGGCAAGACTGCTACCAAGAGCCTTCCAAGGAAAAGAAAGCATTACAAAGAGTCACGGTGCGTCTTCTTCCACCTTATGTACCATGCCATTCACAAAGTCACAGTGATTGTGAAAGGTAAACATTTTTAATTAATTGAGAGCACCCAGACAGCTATGAGGGTGCAGATAAAGACTCAGGTGAAATAAAACTTCCAGAACTGCTCCAGAAAGTATCAGGAATGATGGGATATTTGTTGTAATTGAAGGGAATTATATTGCAGCAGATTAAAGGAAACATGTCTTTAACATTTTTTTAAAAAAAATTAAGCATTCACAGTGTTTTCCAATCACCCTGATGTATGTTTATATATGTGTGTTAAAATTTATTATTCTCTTCTTTAAGAAATGTAATACTGTTGTGCCTTGTTCAATGATAGCCCAAGTGAATACTTTCTCAACAGATAGGAGTAAAACGCTCAGATCCAGCCATTATATGTGTTTTGGGGGCATTTTTAAGACTAGGTAGGTAGGTAGCTACAGCTATTCACACTTTCCTAGACTACTTCACATTTTGTGAGTCCATCAACTAGCAAGAACACACTTCAGAGCATGTAGCTGTTGAAGAATAATCGTTTGCAAGGCCAGCCTCTGCGTTCTTGGTGATTGGAGTGTGAACAGAGGACAGAATGATGATCTGTAGGGGTTAAAAATTTATTTTTATGGTGTCCTTGTTGTGTCTGATAAAAGTATTTGAGGCAAACAGACCAAAGGGAAACAAACACCTCACACAAAGGGATGCAGCACATTTGGAAGGTACACATCCCTCTAGTTCCCATGTTAGCTTTCAACTCAGAACTGATCAGCCTTGAAGAATGAGGTCCCCAGAAGGCCCCTAAAGTCCACCCCCACCCACTCCCACTTTAAACACATGGGACTGATCTCAGTAATTCTGTAAATATGTCTTTACAAATTCCCTCTGTGCACGCGCCATTTAATTTAATCCAAAATCAGAACACAGCTCTTAGAATGAGAAAGAGCAGCTGTTCTAGAATCCCCCTCCCAGATGTTAAATCATCCCTCCCTGACCTGGCTCCAGGAAGAAGCCTGAATGTCTTTTTATTACAGGGTGCTGGAGCTCCTGGCGCCTATGTCTTGTGACAGGGACTGAGATGACTTGAGAAAGTCTGAACACCAAGCCATCTGCTTCACTTGAAAGCACTGTGTAGATTGGGGGAAACTTAGGAGATATGGTGTCCAAATAAAGTGTGTGAGCTTGTTTTGATTTAAATTTCATGAACCTGCTATCAAAAATTATCCAGAAAAACTGGAAAAATTTAAATATGAATTAAGAAATAGATGATAATATTGTTCCTGTAAGAATGGTGATATTTTATATAAAATATACAAGAAAAGATACAAGTTTAGAAGATATTCATATTGGTGAGCCGACTTAAATGGGCTCATTTAAGTTTCTCCATTTTAGGGTGTATTGGAAAGTTTCTGTAAAAATATTCTTTAGAGGTATCAAAGGCAAGCTGCCAAAAATAGTCAGAAACAGCCAGTGCCACACACTGTAGCTTTTAGATGGGGCATGGAGTGGCCTGGGACAGGGGTGGTTGCTCGTAACTAGACCAGCAGAAGTCTGCCTTTTGAGGATGCAGTTATTTGATATCATTTACAAGCTGAATTGTGTTCTCTCCAAAATTCATATTCAAGCCATAAATTCAGTTCTTTAGTATGTCTCTGTTTAGAGAAAGGTCATCAAGCAACGATTAAGGTGAAATGAGGCCATGCGAGTAGCCCCTGATTCTGTCCAGTTGAGGTCCCTTTATGATATGGATCTGCACTCTTCCTCCACACTCTCATCTTTGCTGAAACAAGGCTTTTAGAGGATCTTTGGACTTGGGGTGCTGCACGCTTCATTGGATTTACCCAGCAGGGACTTTGCAGGTTGAGTGTGCTGCTGGGACGTGGGATATGGTAGGAAGTAGTGATTCACAGGACCAGGCCCTGGAAGGGTGTGTCTCCTTGCCCAGGTCCTCCCTTCTCTCTGTGCCTCTTGGCCACCATGATGAACAGCTTTCCTCGATAGCAACACTTCCACCAGGCTGTTTCTTCCTTGGAGCTTGCCATGGACTGAACCACCTGACACTATAAACCAAATAAACCTTTCTGCTTTAAAATTGTGTGTGTCACAGATTGTGTCTTGATAATGAGAAAATCCCCAGTACAAATCCTGAGAAGAAAGGAAATTTGAACACACCAAGAGTCACAGGAAATGTGCATACTTAGAGGAGAGACCCTGAGACAGCCATCTGCAAACTAAGGCAGGGGACTTCAGAAGCACGAGCCCTATGGACCCCTTGTCTTGGGCTTCCACCCTCTAGGATGTCAAGAATACAGATCTCAGTTTCTCAGACCACCTACTCTGTGATACCTTGTTATGACTGCCCCAGCAGAGGTATTATCATGGACATATTCTTTAGAGAGCACATACTGGGCAGCATCCTGACTTGAGGACCTGCGAGGTGATGGTGCAGAAAGATTGAGCCTGTCTGTGGCCGTGGCTCTGCCTTCCACTCAGAATCCATGGTGGAATCCTGGAGTGGGGGGAGCAGTTGCCAACATTGGCTCAGCTGGCTCAGTGGCTTGGCACTTGTTAGTTCTGGGCCACTGGCCCTGTGATGCTCTGGGTCACTTTTCCCAGGTCTTTGGTGGCCACCACAGCACACACATGCTGCTCAGGTTCAAGGTGGGAAGCCTGGGAAGTCAATACTGCCCACTGGATCTGACCCCCGGTGGACTTCGGGGTATGTGCAAATGGGATGTACTTTGTCAGTGACCACTGTGCTTCCAGGAACGCAGTGAAAGAGGGTGGGAGCCTCCCGAAAGACATAGCGAATGGCTGACAGGATCACCTGGAAAATGCCCACCCCAGGAGGCTTGAGTAAGAGCCCATGTCCTAATTGTTACTGTCTTAAGAGAATGTGTACATGCAAGAAAAGAAGGAAAAATCAGGTAATTCAGTTAAAATGAGGTCATTTGTGAGGATACTAATCCAATATGATTAGTACCATATGGAAAAGGGAAATGTGGATCCAGAGACAGAGATAAAAGGAAGACAATATGAAGAGACATGAATTGAACGAGACCAGAACTGAGCTTCCATTGACTGAGGGGTATATGGGGCTGCCAGGACCTGAAGAGTCCAGGCAGGTCTCCTGTGGTACCTGTGAAGTGGATGTAGTCCTGCTGCTACCTCTGTGTCCAACTTCTGGATGCCGTGGCATGAGACACTGCACATGTGCAGTCTGAGCGACCTGGTCTGTAGCACAGTGTTACAGCAGGCCCAGGGACTATTCCATCTGCTGACTTCTGCTTGTCCTTTGAGACCTGCAGAATTTCATGGAGAAATCATAGCAGGTCCCCTGTCCCAGGCACACTCCCATGCCCCGTGCTCCATGAAGTTCCCTCTTCTGGGTTCTCATGCCACCTGCACTGAAGACCCCTCTTCTGGGTTCTCACGCCACCCTGCACTGTCTCCTTGCCAAGCTCTTCCCCGCCTCTGCTGGCAGTATTTTGTTCTGAGAGAGAGAGACTCCTTGTCCCTGCACACTGCTCTCTCAGTGAGATTCTGGCAGAGTCCATGGGACCCTGTGTTAGTCAGCTTTCTGTTCTACAGCAAATACATGAGACAATCAGACTCTAATAGCAAAGGCTTATTTTGGGTCACAGTCTTGCAGGTGTCTAGTCCTGGTTGGTTGGTCTTGTTGCTTCTGGACCTTTAACAGGAAACACATCATGGTGGGAACATGTGGCAAGGAAGTGCTTACTTCATGGTGGCCAAGGAAAGAGAGAGAGGAAGAAGCAATGGGCAGGGGGAGAAGGGGAGGAGATAAAGGAAGGAAGCATCAGGGCCTTGTTATCCCTTTCGAAGTCATGTCCATGGGACCTAACTTCTTCCCAGTAGCCCCACTTCTTAAAGGGTATGCTACCTCCTAGGAGTGCCACAGGGTAACATGTGTGACCAAGCCATCGGCACATGAACCTTTAGGAGACAATGATCCACATCGTTGCAGCCTCCTTGATGGGCTTCGTGGCAGATACAGAACAGGGAGAAAGGATTCCCCGTCCAAAGTGCAGAGTCTTCCTCACAGCCCTGGAAGCAGCATCTTTTTTGTCTGCAGCCTCAGTTTACACTCCCAGCCCTTCTAGTGTGCAGCTCTTTCCTTTACCACCTTTCCTTTCCCTGATCTCCCCCAGTGCATCCTTTTATCTTCAGTTTCAAAAGGCACCATCTTGCCCTTTCCCCAAGATCAGAGGATGGGGTGTTCCCCAAGAATCTCCACTGTAAATGGGACTTATTGCTTTAGACACAGGTGTTTATGCAGATGATATATAGTAACATTTGCTGTGAAGCATGTAAAAGAAAAAGTATCATGCACTGATTCCAGTTATCATGACCAGAGTGACCCAGGCACTGGCTGCAAACTGTGTTAAAGCACAGTCTTTTCTGCGATCTGCTCTGGGACCCAGGCCCTCTTCCTGACCCAGACTGTGGCATTAGTAAATATAGGTGTATTTTTGCAGGTCAATTACATTGAAATCAATTCAATAGGCACTGCTAAATATAGACACAAAGGCAACATAGAGATTTAGGACTTAGTAGTCTGCTATAGAAAATAGCATGATGATCGCAACAAGTGTACAAGCTAAATTAGAGTAATTAAATAATGTAACAGTCTTTTGGGCATTATACTATGCATTTCCTACAGAGCAGGCCTCCCTGCACATCTTGCTCATTACTATATCTTTAGTACCTTTTGAGTTTGCTTGGCTTTTGGTAAGTGGTCAACAAAGACATAGAAAGTTTCTGCATTGGTAAGAGTTGGGGGTTCACGGTGCTGCTATGAAGGGTCTGATGATGGACAGAGGAATCTTCCTGAAGAAGGGGACAATTGAGTGGGATTCTGATGACCAAGCAGAAGTTTCCCAGGACATGTGTGAGGGAGTGTAGTGGGAGGAAAGACGGTTTTCCAAAAAGAGGCACTGAGCAACAAGCCTTCATCTCTTGTTTGGATACTGCAAGGAAGAACTCTTTTTTGGTTAGGCTCGTGGGTCCAGTAGGAGACTAGCATGGACAGCGTCCTTCCTCTTTATCTCTTGCATTTTTCTCCCCACTGTATTTTCCACTCTTTGGTGGTGGGAAGCTGTGTGCTGAACGTAGTGGACCAAACAGCAAGTGTCTCATTGTAAATAGACATACTTTCCATGCAGTTACTTTAATGGTGCCTAAATGATAAATGTTAATAAAAAGCATTTTTGCTTGGGAAAGCACAATGGTATTAGGCCAGCAGACTGCAAATGTTATTTGCTTTATGGAAAGGGATTTCAAATAAGGAATTTTGGTGGTTGTCTTTTTGCCTTCACAGTTATTTATAGGGAAAGTATGGGCCATTGCTTGTTTATGGTATCTGTTTTTTATGGATGCCCAAGTTATTATTTTTTATTGGTTTGGGTACTTATTTTGTGCATTTGTAGACAATTATGTAGTTATACAGCTGTTATACCAGAGAGACCATATGCATTTCCATGTGAGGAGAAGATTCCACGAGGGACTCAAACTGGATAGATCATAAAAGAGTTATTGTGGTGCCAAAATTAAAAAAATAAACAGCAGTGAGCTCAGAAGTTATCATTGGCTTTTTACACATATAGAGCTAAATGAATCTAATACTTCTTTGCTAAGTCGAAAGTTGAAGTCAAACTTCACAGCTAGATCTGAAGTTTCTGCCTGATTTCCATATTTGAATGGAAGACACGATGTCTAGCAAAAATAAATCATCCAGTCAGAAAAGCATATTTTTAATAAACCAATATGGCGATCTGTTTTGCTTCTCTTCACCTCATGATGGCAAATCTATCTGTATATGGTGGAAATATTAATTCAATAAGGTAACAAATATTTATTTGACCCATAATATATGCCAGGAATTATTTTGTTGCTTCAGATGAGAGAGAGATGGGAATGGTAGGATTCAAGGGATAGAAGAGAAGGATATGTAGGGTGGGGAATCGGTTCTTCTCCTGGTAAAAAGGCATTGGGGTTGCTGTGGTGTAACCTTCATTAATTCATTAAAATATATCTATCAGTTTCCATACACGATGTTTCCACTTTGGGAAAATACACACAAGCAGCATGCTTTTCAGCAGAGCTGAAAGTGCTAGAGGCGATTATAGGCCTGTGACGTGTACATTGCCTCAGGTTGAAGGCCCTCTTAACTATGGAGTTGTAAGTACCACTTGCTTCTCCAGGCCTGTCTTGTGGTCTCTGCTGCACATGTTCACAGAAGGACATAATGTGTCCAGCATCATGCCGGGCAGTGGCTGTGCACACCATGTAAATGATGGTGGCCGCGCCATTATATCAAGAGAAGAGCAAAAATCGGAGATCCCAACTGGCTGAGAAGGAATGCATTTGGGGCAAGATAGTTGTATGTGCCCCAAGAGGCCTGTAGACATTGAAAGACACTGAGAAATAGCATCAAGATGTAATGCCATTGTTTGACAGATGTGTGTATTTTTGATTAAGGGGAAAAAAAGTGGGATTTTACATACAAGGTTTTTCTTTTTTTAATCACTGAAATTCCCTAGACACATTGAAAAGGCATTTTAAAATAAGCATCTTTATTCTCATACAGATTGGTTTGTCCTGTCTTACTCAGTCCCTAATATTTTTGTGTATACTTTCATATATACTTGGCTCCTCCAAGGTGTTTTAGTAGCATCTATAATTTACCAAATGGAAAATACCACTTAGCTTTAAACAGCAGCAAGTTAAGAATGGATTTTTAGCCAGAGGTATTATCTGTTTCTCTTAGTACAACACACAGCAATCAAAAACAACACACAAATAAACAGAAGAAAGAAAACCCCCAGCATTTATTTGTAATACCTTTGTGCAAAATATTATTTGTTTCACTTTGCTGTTTTATTCATTTTAAGCACGTTTTCAGCAAAATGTTATACTCTAAGCTAGTCTCAATTCAATTTAAAGTGAAAGGGTTTTTGAGTTTAGATAATTTACATATAAAAGCGTTACTGTACATCTTATAAAATGACTGTGTTGTGAAAACAACGATTTCAATTTAATCGTATTGTTATTCGGTAAGCTGAAATGCCTCCCTCTTGCTTCTTGGTCTTACAGACAATATTCCTGCTTGTCCTAATTTTAAATTGTTAGGGTTTGAAAATGGATATGTGTCTTTGAGACCTGAGCAGTATGACTTAAGGCCCATTGCGATTTGTCTGATAGACTTGAAGATTATGTGCGTGTGTGTGAGACAGAGAGAATCTTAATAATAATCTGAACAGACAGGTATATAGCTCTTCCTGAATTATTTTCTTTTTTCTCCCAAGAAATTTTGTTTGCCAGTGGCCTTATCGGTTACAGCAAAAACAAGACTCATACCACATTTTGTTTCAAAATGTGCAATGTGCTGTTCTCCCCGTTCTTTCATTTTTCTTTTTTTATACTGTCACTGTTGTTCTGGAAAAGTCCTTTGGAACCCAGCATTCCACCTCAAGATCTCATATCATAACGTGTGTTTGAGAAATGCTGCCAGATGTTTAGGATTTCTGGCCACCATAATTGTCCTAGGAAGTCTGCCAGTGTTTCAGATTCTTGACCCTTGCATTGAATGTGACGCTGTGACTCCATTAAAAAAAAAAAAACAACGAATTTTATGATTCCTCAAGTTTCGGTTACACTATAAATTTTCACTGCTCTGCGCTTGTTTGTCTCTTCCGAAGAGTCCGTTCCCCAACTCTGCTACGCACGCAGCGTCCAAGTGGCTTTCTCCATGTCATTTCCAATAATTTGCTGGGGAGAGAATAAACATCTGTTGAAATAGGAGTGACAAAACTACATTAAAGTTAATTTGGCCATAATCAAAAGATAAGCACACCCCCACTGCTGGAGTGCCGCCCACAGCTCGCTCCCAAAGGCACAGGACTGCAAGGACGCACTAGGACTGTGG
Organism: Petromus typicus; assembly: GCA_004026965.1. Lineage (NCBI taxonomy): Eukaryota > Metazoa > Chordata > Mammalia > Rodentia > Petromuridae > Petromus > Petromus typicus. Next base: position 7,111 of record PVIR01024400.1, on the reverse strand, counting down.
TCAGAGGGCTCCTGTCCACATTGATGGCTGCAATGCCTGCACCTCGTTAGCCTTGTGTCTGAGGCTGTTATTGCTGATCATGTGGATAGACTGAAGGACTGATAAAAAAATAGGATGTGCTTTTAAATGTTTAAAATTATAATGAAAACACATTGCCATTAATTCCTCCAAAATGTTCTTCCTTACTAAAGACACTCATCCTATCTTCTTGCCACCTTGTGAAGAAGTTCTGGAGTCTTGCCTCATGAATGTCTCAAAAATGCCGGGGCTGCCACAGCCAAGCACCATGCTGTGGAAAGGCAGCTCCCACAAAACCCCCAGATGTGTCCTCCTCCATCTCATTCTGAATCTAGTAGGATGTGATAGCTGACTCTTACTCAAAGGAAAAAAAGACCATGAAAGGCAAACATTTGAGTGACACACAAGGATGCTCCATAGTGGTGGTCTTTATTCATCTCACCACAATCCCCGGAACCCCAGCCATACGTAATGTACCCGTTAAGCAGTGCATAGCTTATGTAAAGTATGAGATAATTTAGAATCCAAACCATTTTCTCCTATTAAGATTTTTAAAAAATCAGTATCATATCTTGCTCTGTACCCCTTGATGATGATCCCATCCATGGCACGCCTGGTCCCAGAGAGGCTGTGTGACCTGCTTCCTGCCTCTCCAGGGGAGGACATAGTTGTGGCGAGCAGGGTCACAGCCATGGGCTCCAGCCTGCACCTGGCTCTTCAACTGCTTGGCAGGTGTGACTGTGAGCAGTTGTGCTCTGCCCTCTAGGTCTCTATCTTCTCATCTGTAACATGGAAGGGTCTGAGGACTGATGGTTAAATACCAGACAGTGAGAGACATGTGATAAGGGACAGGAGCACAGTCCGTGTTACTGTCCCTGCCACATGGGGCATCAGACTGAGGCGCAGCCACAGGCCACAGGGAATCATTGTACTTTACTGCACAGGATGAACCATCTTCACAGGGGCTGACTTGTGACTCTGAAGGCCTGTCCACCCGCTGGTGAATAGGACAGAACAGGAATGGCTGGGGAAGCAGAGGTTCATGAAGGTGTGTGTGTGTGTGTGTGTGTGTGTGTGTGTGTGTGTGTATGTGTGTGTGTGTGTGTATGTAATGAAGGGATAGAAAATGGCTCAAGGAAGCCATAGATTATATGGGCTTGGACTATACTAGACTAAGGCTAAAATGATCAGGAGCAAACAAGAAAGATCAAAGGAAAGGAAAGGAAAAGAAAGACGGCAGATTCAGCACTCCTCTCCTGGGCCCAGGGCAGAAGAAAGAGCCAGGTACTCTTTCCCGATGCTGAGCCTTCCCAGCCACTACAGAACCTTCACTTTCCTCTTCATGGTCTGAGTTCACTCTGCAGCAACCTTGGGGCACAGAGTGGGAAGCTTTTGCAAAATCCCACCACTGTCGAGCACAGCAAAACTTCCCCATTGAGAACTGAAGCAGGAGAGGGCAAGCTGTGACAGGACAACTGCTCATGCCCAGTGGACCTGTCACCACATTCCTCTCCTTCCAGTTCCAGCTTTGTCTTCTTTCATTGCTTCCCTCTCCCCCATTTTGCCCTCTTTCCACACCCCTCTCTTCCTCTCTGGTGGCTGTGGCACCAGGCTCAGTGCTCATCTGACCCTCTCAGGCCACCTGGAGCCAGTCTGTTGATGGCTGACACTTCCCCCCTCCATCGAGATCACACAGAATTTGCTCTTTCTTCTTATATCGGTCAGACAAGCTACTGATGTAAGAGATAACCCCCAGATTTCAGTGTTCACATATTTATTCTTTAACACAATAGGCGTTTAGTAACAGCTCTTCACAGTCTCATGGGTGATTCCTGGATAAAGTCTGTCTACCCAGTGACTTTGCCAATTCTCCCCTGACATCGCCATGACGCTTCTGTCGAGACTAGGTGAAAACCACAGGGGAGACCTTCACTCTCTCTCCCTGGGCATGAATTCTGTCCATCCATGGAGCACGGAAAAATGGCTCCACTGACAGTCTAGCCAATTCCTACCATATGCCCAAGTCTGGATCTCACCCCTTCATTATAATCTGTAATTAAATCTTTAGCAAGTGCCTGTCACTAGCCAAGGCCTCTTCTAAGGGCTCTGGTTACCAGCAGTGAAGAGAGTCCCAGTTGATCGAATGTAGTCAGTGGGTCATATTATCTCTGATTAACCAGCAGCTGAGATTTCCACTGCGTTCTGTGGTAATGAGAGTTTTCATTGACATAATTTTTAGCAACTCCTTAGAATAACCATTCATTTCTTACTTAATTAATACTTGTTCTCCTCCCAAAAGTGAAGGCAGGAAATTTTAGTTTATGGTACACTGTGAACATCATCATTATGATACATTTTAAGAATTTTCTCCCTGTCCTTATCCTGTGGAGTGGGTCAAAGCCTCGGGTCTGGGGACCCTGTGGAAGCAGGCCCCACTCATCTGACATCTTTAGCTGGAAAGACAAAAATCCCCAGAGCTGAGAAAGTATTTCCATGCAATTTCTTCTCAGTTTACATCAAAATCATCTCATAGCCCTTGGGATTGAAAATCACACTCTGTAAGCTCTGAATAAATATTGTGCATCCATTTCCTGTACCCGCAAGAAGACGCTTTTTCTGGGGAGCAGTGAAAACGGTTTGATGAGGTTTTATGTATGAGGTTTTCTCCAGGCACATGTCATCCTCAGTTCCTTCCAGTCTGAGACCCTCGAGGGCAACAGTGCCGTTTCATTTGTTTCACCTCACATCTTAGCCAGCTATGGAAGATCCCTGGCACACAGTAGGTGTTTTACAGATGCTTGTTGCATTAATGTAGTGATGAGGGAGCCCAGAAAGAGGAAAGGAATGAACCTTAACCCTTGGGTTCTGATCCCTGGGTGTGGGGCCTGCTGCTCTAGCCCAAAGAACATCCCCTTCAATTCTGAGGTCTCTCTTGGTTCTTTCTAATGCTTTCTTCTTTTTGGTTTCAGTCAGGTGTGTCTTGGTAACAATAGAGAGTCTTAGCCCATTGCAGTGCCAAATTCTGGGGCCAGACTCCAGGGGCAGTAGGGTCAGCTCCACCACGTCCCCCTGGCGGCCCAAGGAGGAGCTTGTGTGTCGCAAGCCACTCAGCTTCTGCGCAACTGACTTCTGAGCTGTAGCTCGCAGTGCTCTACCCTCCTTTGCATTTCCTGGGCCCTGAAGACTCAGGGGCAGGATTTGAATCGACAGCTCTGATTTCCCGAGCCTGTGATGCCCCAGAGACCTCTAGGGCCCCAAACTCACAGGGCTTGATTTAGGTTAAACATGGTACCAGTCTGAGCAGACCCGGTACAGGACCAGACCGAGAGCTCCACAGCAGCCCTGCTGCCCGCTGCCCTCACCCTGGGAACACAGGCTCTTGGGTTTCACTGGCCGCAGGCTGCTCTGACTGCTTCTCATTGCTCCCTTGAGCAGATGCACAGTCACTTTGATGTGTCCATCTTTTGAGTACTATTTTTTATTCCTTAAAATACATTTTGAAGAACTCCTAGCATCTTGGCATAAAAATATGTGGACAAGAATGTAAAATTTTGTTTCTGTCCATGTTTGTTTTGAGCATGTGCTTATATGTTGTCCAACCTCATACTTACTTAAAAAAATACTTTTTAGGATGATCTTGGGAACCTTATGGGCATCCTGCCCTGTCCTCCTCCTCCCCTGCCCCTTCTGTTCTTCCTTCCAGTGTTTCCTTATAATCCATGTATTGTCTTGCAAGTCACAATGGCTCCTTGACGTACATTTCTTAGAACTCATGCACATGAGTCCAGGAGAAATAAATCTCCTAGAAAACATATATGACAACTCTCTCCTTGGGTTTCTGTGCTGGGATATACACGTGTTGTCAGGGAACCACAGAAATGCAGAATCCTGGGAAACTCAGTAGCTACAGGTGATGTAGAAACAGCAATGATTAGGAATTTTGTATCACTGGATTTGTTCCTTCAAGGGAAACTGAATAATCATCATTGATAGAGCAATAGATCTAACATTATCATTCAGCTGCAGAGTAGTTTGTGATGATGTCACTGTGGCATCCATCATGTTAGATTTGCTGTTAATTCTGGAGAATGTGAGATCATTTGCTATCCTGCTGGACATGGCTTGCTTCAGTTTTATAAGTAAACTCCACTTTGCCAGGCTGCAGAAGCCCCAGCAGTGCTCTCTCTTTTGAGGTTACTTCGATCTTGGTTAATGTTTTGTCACTTATATTAATAAAAGGTAAGGTCCAGTACTTCATGTAGTGCCATGATGTGCCCAGGCCAGAGCTCAGGGTTCAAGTTAGAGCTTGGAGCTTGGAGCAAAGGGGCAGGCTGCTTACCTCAAGGTGCCCACTGCTCTAGAGTTCTGCGTGCTGGCCCAAGAATTCCTAAACCTTCTTGTGCATTGTGTGACTTCACAGGTGTATACCAATACTGTATTGCTAAGGAATCTTTCTAGCACTGATTCCTTTTAATTACCAAATATTTCAATGTAGATTTATTCCCCCCAAAAAAGAAATACATGAAATGGTAACATTTAAATTTTGGCTCTATTCTTCCAGTGATTTTCAATTGCATTGATGCATATTAAAGACATAAAAGCACCACAAGGAGACTCCTTTTTATGAGTACAAAAATAGTGAGAAAACTGAGAAAAAACTTTTTCCCCTCTATGTCAGTATTAGGAATATAATTTTTGCATTAATTTTTGTATTATAAGATGTGCTGAATTTGTCTTCAGTGTTTTCATACATAGTCTGCCCATAGTACCTTTCTCATAACATTGTTAATGTAACTTTCATAAATATTTGTTGTACTAAGGAACATGTTTACTTTTTGCACCTTAATCTGAAGGACTGTTGGCTGACATTTCGAGGGGTGGAGATGTACCCTGTTTGAGACATGTGTCAGGCCCTTGACCTGGTAGAGCTCGTGGGTAGAGTGGGTTTTTGTGCGAGTGAGGCTATAGTCCTCAGCATTAGATATTAGAGTGATGGGTCAGGGGAAACTTAGATGTTTGCTGCAGAGGAAGTTGCTATTTAAACTGATACCCTGCAGATTCAGACCATTCTTCCTAGAGGGATGGCTGTGTAAGCGGAAAGCCTGAACTAGGCAGAGGCTGCTCCCTCCTGCCTAGATACTTCAAGCAGACAAGGCATCTCCTTACCTTGGCATCTGCCTTGAGACATTGGCACTACATGGATGTGGAGCCTGCTAGTTGTTCAACTGGAACATTCACTGTTTTTTTAAAAAAGAACTCATAACCTCTCTGGGTCTCAACAGCTTGACTACAGCAGCTCTTGATACTCCTACTTATTTTTATATCACTATAAACAGAGGAAAATTCTCAGTATCTGTTGGAGGCAAACTGGAGACATAGATAATCAATATATGTTAGGGTATATGTGATAAATATCACACGCACATATAGCACATATATAAGCATGTATCTGTTTTATAGAGAGTTAAGTGCTGCATAATAATTGGTCAATGATAGACCTCATATGCAGCAGTAATTCCATTTGATTATATGGTCCAGTATCATTGTAACTGTCTTGGTTTGTGTCTGGAAAGGTGAGCAATGGTGATCAGGGACCAGGCCACTAGGATGCATTTCAGAGGCTCACAAGTACACTCTATACTCTGCATGGTAACACAATCCCCTCTTAACACTATTCTGAGTGGAACTTCCTGACTAAGGGGGGTGTGCAACTTTATTGCTTATGCATGTGATATTATTATGTAGAGGCCATCGGCTGTTTGGATGTACTTCAATGATAAGGCTCATTCATGTGGTGGCACTGGGCTTTCTGCTCAGCTGGATGGCACTAGAGCACGTGTTTACAAGCCCTGTTCCTGTCTCGGATTCATACCTTCCCTGCTCATACAGAGCACAGACACTTGAATTGCGGCATCCCCCTTTTTCCTGGGCCACCATGATACCCATGCAACTGCTCATCCAATACAGCAACCTCGCTGGGTGAAGCATCACCTGGCAAAGCAGGGCAGTGCCCTTATGAGTGTTCCCCTCCCTGTCACTGTGCTCCTGCGCTGCCTCTTGCTGCCACACCCTTCCACTGGATGCTTCTGCCCTGACCCAGTGGACCATAAACTGACTCTTCTGCACCCTGAGCTAAATTAAGCCTCTCTTTAAACTGCAAGTGTTATGCATTGTGTCTTAGTGACAGGATGTCTGTCTGAAACTAGCTGCTGTGAGTTCTGGTCTCTCCTTGTCAGCATTGGTATCTCCCACTCGGCAAGGCGACTACACCCAGACCCTCAGGCACAGTGTTTCTGTCATCTCCTGGACATTTCCTTGCTGCATGAAGGCAGAAAGTGTCAAATAGATGCCTCAGCAGACTTGTGGAGTGATGGGTAGGGGCTTAGAAGTAATTAACTTTCCTGGCCTGTATGAAAAGAGGGCACAGTATAAAAACCCAGATATGTGGATAGTGTCCTCCTCCTTTGTGACTTGTGTCCTTCTTCCTTCATCACTCTGATCCAGCAGAAACTTGTGCACTGTTTGCCTTCTGAAATACACCTGGCTGGTTTGTCCCGAAGCCACTCTGTTCACCACCTGTCCTTTCCAAACCCATGCTCTCCCAGCCAGTCATCCTCTTCATCCGTATTTATTGTATTAATTCACATCCTCTGTCCCAAGAGGAAGACACCACCGTGATGGTGCAAGTTCTGACTAACACGGCTCCGCTGTCAGAGCTCGGCTGGCTTGTTTGGCCTTAAGCAACTCGGTTGGCCTCGTAAGTGGCAGCTGCCAACTGCCAGAAAGTTAGAGGTTCTGATTCTGCCTTCCTGCAAAACAGTTCTATTAGGCAAAAGTGACATGTTGAAGACCTTCTGTGTCTCTCACTCATAAAAGTTGGGCAGGTTGTCACTGAGAAAAGAGTGGAGTCATTTCCAGACTCCTGGAGCTGCTGGCACTGAATAGATAATTCCCTTTCCTAGTATTATATATGAGGTATGCTCTTGCCACTGGATGAGACAGTAATCTCACAATTGCTTTCTCATTATTATAATAATTAGACATAAAATCGGTATTTATGTATAACTTGCAATATGAAGTCATACAGCTCTCT
>PVIR01024399.1:13551-26074 GCA_004026965.1 Petromus typicus | reverse complement strand
CCATCTAACTGCTTACTAGATATCTATTTAGCCAATGTACCTACCACACTGGGGCTCTGCATCTGCTCTGTGAAATATAGCTCATGTCATAGTTTCAGAAATGGGAGTTGTTGTTGTTAGAGCAGGTATGAGGATGGAATTAAAAGGCCTGCTGGTGGATGAAGCATTGCAGATGCTCCTAGAGGGTCGTACTAGTTGGGACCAGGGAAACAAGATCAGATAACTATTCTGAAGTGTGTTTTGTTTATTTATTTATTTTTGCTAGCTCTTCTGGAATAGAAGGGATTTAATAGTCATTTCCTACCAAGTACAAAGTTGATGTACAGAACAGTGCCATGTTGCGGGTGTGGTGCTGCTATTGAAGCTTAGCATTCCATGGCAGCACTGGGTGGATTGTTTAAATGGGCAATCTGTGGTGGATACATGACCACAGGATTGGTTAATCTCAACTGGCGTGATGCTGCGGACTTTGCCATTTTGATTGTCCCCGATGGCCAGGTAGTTCCTTCTTCAGCGTACATGTCCCAGCGTTCTTCCAGGTGGGGTCAGGGCTCTGTTGTGTCTTCCGGACTGGTGTTTGCACCTGTGATCTGTCTCATTTTGGCTCCATCCTCTTCCTCCAGCGTGGTCCCCACGAGCGGGTCGTACTCACACAGCCCGGGCACAGCTACTGCAGCTTTTCTTTCTCACTTCTGGACTTTACCACCACATCTTTGCCTGTGGGTGGTTTTGTCAGGGACTTCACCATATGGATGTGATGCAATAAGTTGCCCACTGAAGAATCTGAGATTTTGCACCATTTTGGACCAGGGAAGTCTTAAAAAATATCCAAGGTGGTATTAGTCTCTGAGATGGAGATCTATGAGGAAGATACGGCTGAGTTTTGAATTGAGCTGTATGACCACTTGGATCACAATCTTGGATACAAAGAAGAGACAGTTGAAATTCCCAAGGTCCTCCACAGCATCGGCTCAGAGCTGTCCAGTGCTCTGCCCACTTCCCTGGCCTGTTTCATGCTTCCTGCTTGCTGCCTGGCTAAGACTTGGGCGCATTCCAGAGCTGTGAGCAGGGGGCAAGCATATGCTGCTGTGGGAGACAGAGTGACTGTCCTGACTGTGCCAGCTTGGGCTGCAGAGTTTACTAGTCTGGAGCCCAAGACAGGATGGGGGAGTCCTGGCCTTTGTGTTGCTCATATCTAGTCAGCAAGGCCTCTCTGTCCCCAGCAGAGTTAGCCACTGTAGCATGAGGTGCATGAACCCTTAGAGGGATATGGATGAAAACTTTGCCCGTCTTCCCCAGGGAAGGACCTTCAGTGTTGGACTGGTTCAGACAATGGGTTGGATGAGTCTGTGGAGTATGACAGATACAGACAGGGTGTGTCTTAGAATCCTGCGTGACTATGTACAGTCTTATGGCATAGTGTGGAAGGCATGATGGAGGTTTTTGGTGACTTTGTGTTGTGTTCACCGTGGCAAGAGCAGCTGGGATCCCAACTATCACCACCGGCCCTTTGGACTGTGTCTCATCAGAAATGATCCTACACAGCAGACTGGGTCTGTCAGAAAGTTGGAATGGGACAGAAGGCGCAGCACTTGACGGTTCTGATTGTGTGAACTGACCAATGCCCTCCAGGCTTCCTTAGACATGTCCTGACTGACCAGGCCCAGGCAGAGCCGATGGTCCTGGCTGTGGGGAGCTGCTACTTGACTTGAGAGATTCACTGCCTCAAGGAGACTGAGGATTTCTGGCTGGTGTTTCATTGGAAGCTGGTGGCTTTCAGGATGGCCGTGTCCACATGTCAGACCAGGAAGACATATGTGGAAGTGGACGACGTATTGATGGATGGACTTCTCCTAGACAGGTTGGAGAGCCCGAGTGAGGACCAAGGTGCCAGGAAGGCGTCCTCTTGCTTCACTCACCAGGGTTAGGCTGACTGTGGGGCATCTCGCCCTCCTCATGCCACCCTTTATGGAACTGCTGCCAGAGTGAGGCATGTCCTTGTGGTCCAGGTCAATGGCCAGTCCCTCAGCTTGGGGCATCTGGCACAGTTCGGGTGGTGAATGCACACTCATTTTCTGTGTGCTGGAAGTTGGGAAAAAGATACCTGGTTTTTAAATTGTACCAGATCTAAGAGAGATGTCTAGGTTTGCCGTAATATTGATCTGGTATTTAGTAGCCTTTTTCTGTCATCCGTGAATGTCCCTTGATTCCTCACAGGATTTTCACTTGGTGTAGAGTTAGAACTGAGAACTTTCCTCCCAGTTTTATTATCTTAGAAGCTCCTTGGACTAAGGAGCCATATGCCCTATTACTCATAGGCACTGGGCCAGCCCCGTGTTACAGTATCTAGTGTGTTGCGGAATGAGTGACTGACCAGTTTTCCTGGCTCAGATGCTTGGTCAGGACTCCAGCAGCTACTCTGTTTCTGCACCACATATTGAGAATCACTTGTATGTCTGGGATTCCTGATGGTTGGACCAGCACTAGCTTTCCTGTTAGGATCAGAAAGACCTTCTGAGGAGCTGTCTTCCATTTGAATTTTTCAGTTACTACTCCCTTACCTTGAGTCACATAAGGGTTTGGCTAGTGCTCCACAGGGAATTTTTATATGTGGCAGAAATCAGCCATTCTAAAGGAAGCCCTGAGCTGCTGTCTAGGCTGTGCAGGATCCTAGCAGCAAACTGTCCTTGCCTTGGACAGTTGTCTCTGTGCCGTACTGCAGATAGGTCGCGTTTTGTTGACAAACCTGGGCCTTCTGTGGGGTCATCTTAAAACCTTTAGCTAAAAAATTGAAATCTTCACATTGATTCTATCAGATAACTCTTAGGGGCTCTAGATAACTCATCTGTGTACTGGAATAGGCCTCTTTTAAAATTCTAAGTCTCTAAGGATCTTTCTGTCTTTAATCTGTTAATCTTCCCTGGTTAGGCACTCTTAGCAGGGTGGTTTCCTGCACTGGGGTAGAACCTCCATTTGTTTTTGTATCCTGTGGGTAATAATTCCAATTGTGAAATGTTTGGGGGTGAAAGCAATGCATCAGTGGGCTGTTAATCAGTGAGTGCAGTCGTGAAGACTTCATCATTAGCCTGCCTTGCAATGCTGAGCTCTTCTACTGAAGTGCAGCAAGAAGCCAGATGAACTGGACCTTATCTCAGGCCAGGAGGAAGGCCATTGTCAAGATACAGAACCATCTGCAACTTCCCAGAGATCTCAGAAAATTTCCAATGTGAAGAGAAACTCGATCAAACATGACTGAAAAAGGGATCTGAACTCACGTGGTACTAGGTTTCCACAAGAGGAGGGTGGTGGCAGCCTTAGGTATGGAGCTCCTGCAGTCTGCGTCTTGACAGTATCAGACCAGGATGTAGTGTGGGATGGGCTCGGGGAGTTGTCTTCACTCCTGTGGCCACTGACTGCAGACTGTCAAGGAGCCAGTGTGGGGAGAGGAGTGTGACAAGAGTTGGATTGTTGCCTCGGAAATAATCAGGCTTTTAGTAGAGAGCCATGAAGGCATGGACGTGAGGGAGCCCTGATGATTTCCTCTGCTAGATCTTATCAAAAAGGCTCTAATTGGAATATGATGTTCATGTAGGCAGCTACAGGGTAGGTTTTACTCTTACTCCCCATGTGCATACAATAGCCACACCTTATTACAGGGGAATGAATATGTTCTTTGTGTGTCTGGGGTGGAATTTTATCCCAGTGTCCAAGAAGGCACCCAAGGAGAAGGGATTTGTGCAGCTTTTCTCATGGTGTTTTAAAGGAAGGCGGAGTAAAAACTAGGTTATGATACATTACAGAGCATCCTCTGGGTTGGAGGATGTGGTCTGCATGCCCTTGTGTTTAGTCCTGTTGATTACTTTTTTTTCATGATATGGACATGATATGAACTTGGGTTGTCAGATACTGAACCATGTCATGAAATGCAGTTTTCAGCATCTCCATCCCTTGGGTCCCATGCTGTTTCCAGCCCTTTCTATCCTAATCCCTCTGAGCTAGTGGTTTGTTACTACTATGGCTGGTGAGCTAGAATCCTCCAGGTTGTGTCCTCAGGGCAGAGACTTGGTGCCCTGGAAATCTATCAGAGGATACACCCTAAATACCACCCCCCTACACACACACTTCAGTAAGGCAAGAAGTTTAAAGTCTCTAACTGCAGTAAAGTTACATTAGAACTTTGGGCAGGCCAAGGAGAAGTGTGTAGTGAAAATGGGCTTGCCTGAGGCTTGGGTGATGTGCTAAAGCAGGGATTGTATTGTCAAATTATTCTCTGCATTTTACTAGTCAATAAGTGAAAAGATAACCACCCCCAAGAGCTCAAGTATTATTAACACATGACATGGGAAAATCCATCCTGGGTGCTGTGAACCCACCTGCCACTCTTCTCTGGAGCCTGGGTCTCAGCATGCAGAGAACATAGGTTCAGACTTCCAATCTGGGGGAGAGCTGTGAAGTGTTCCCCACGAGCTACTGGAATGGCTGTCAAGAGAACAAATATGTGTTTCCATTAGGGAGAGTCAGGATAGCAGAGCACTGTCACTGAGAAGCCTGCACTTCATCTTGCGGGCCACCATAGATGCTGTGAGGGTCACACTGGAGCTTGTTAGTGGTTTTTCAGTAAATGATATGCACCTTCTTGAGGTTCTCACGGATTAAGACAAGGTTGTAGAAATAATGGCAATTGATTTCCTGGGAGGTTTGCGCCGGACAGTGTGAGCCAGCATGGTGGTGATGATGCCTTTGTCTATGCCTTGAAGCACGGTGGGACCTGGGCCCACGTCTCAGCCCCAGTGTTTTTGCTCATGCTGTAGAGCAAGTGTGGCAGCAGCTTCTCCCAATGTGTGTCTTTCTGATTCAAGGGGCAAGCCTGACTCCCCAGCTGGTAAATATTTGAAACTTGAGTTCCTGTTTGCTAAACTCAACAAATGAAACGAAGGACAAATGGATCTTAAGAATAGGAAAACTTCTTCCTAAGGACCTCAAAGAAGGGAACCTGAAAGTAAGACCCTCTCATCTAACTTCTCAGGAGGCTTTTAGGAACAGTGGCGTTTGAGTGCAGGAAAAGTTTAATGAGAAAGAAAACTGCTTAAGGAGGACCTGAAATGAAGGGGAATTGGAAATAGGAAACCTTCTCACTTAGTTTCTCCGGAGGCTTTTATGAAACAACCATGAGTTGAGGTGGGTTCAGTGTGGGACTAGAGTAATCAATCAGTAAAACTGCAAGTATAAGCATTGTAGGTAATACTGATCCAGTGAGAAATTACAAGATGGACAAAACCAACAAGAACCAATAAGATGACAAGAGTCATAGTATTGATGAAATGGGGATTTGGTGGGAAAGCAAACCATATAATGAGCTTACAAGGATTTCAGCCAGGGGTCTCTTAGGGTGATGGGTTAAGATCTGGGCTCCGTCCCAGAGACTGAAGCCTACTTAGGATATCAGTTACTTCTTATCCGAAATGCACATGGTAGTTCTCTTTAGGTAATGTTGACCTTCAGTGAAAGTCTGTTTAATTGTCCTCCGTGTTGGCTCCTTTCATGCGTACCTTTCATGGGCCAGCCCTAGATAAGCTAGCTAGACATCTTGTAGGCAGTTACATGTCTACAACACTGCTAGACCTGCTTGTCCCTTAGCTGCTGCATGGCCTGGACGATTCCCCCCGGGGTTATTCTGACATTTGCTGAAGGGGGGTGGTCACACATGCTGTGGCCTTCATTGGTATCACTCACATCTGAATTGCTATAGTTCTACTTTACATTGCTGATCAAGGCTACAAACAGTGTTAGGAGGGAGACACAGGTAGCAGTCGTCATCGTCATCATCTGCTATGGTGCCATCCTCTTCTAGGATCAGGGTGACAGGGATTTGGCAATGGCCAGAATATCACAGCCTTCGTTCCTCAGCTCTTTGAGGCAAGAGGGGTCCATGCAATGTAATGTGTGGCTGTGGCTCACTAGACAAACTTTCACAGGCTGGATTCCACAGCACTGGTGCCCCGGGTCACCTCCATCCTCTTCAAGGTGGGAAGCTGCAGGGAGCCAGGCAGGCACCTTCCTCCTAAAAGATAAGTTCTCAATTTAAAGCATGTCTGAGCCAGAAGTAAGAGGGTCTTCCAAGAACCTTTCCTGAGCTGTAGGCTATCTCTGGCAGGCAGAAATGCTGCATTCCTTATTCTGTAACTTGATGGCCAAGTGGCTGGCTATCCAAAGGAATGTGTACAAAGTGTAACTTTAAGATATCACTGTGCTCTGGGGCTTCCTTTAGATCAGAGGCTTAATATATGATTAGAAATATGTGTTAGTTTTGCTTCTTTACTTAGCCAACAATGTGCGCTGTTCTGGATTCCCTCTCCCAACACAAGCTGTCATTGAGGCCCACTAGCTCATGTCTAACTCCCTGCCTAACAGCACTATGGTGAGAGTGCCAGAGCCTAGGCTTCCTTCTGGGGAAGCATAGGTAACTGGCAAAGCCAGAGGTGGGTTATTAATGACTGTGGTGGAGGCTAAAGTCTACCAACTCAATAAGCCTAGACATGGCTATTCTGAGGTGTGACAACTGCTATAAGACTAAGTGCATGGGGGAGCAATTCTTTCATCTCCTGGTTGAATCCTCAAATGAGAATCTTTCTGGCCAACAGCTTGACTCTAAGTTTAAGAGAGATCTTAAACTTGCATCTAGCTTAAGGGTGCCTATATTCCTAACTCCTAGCCTCAGGGAGTTGTTTGTTGTGTAAAGTTGCTAATTTTTCTAGTTAATTTATTGAGCTGTAAAAACAATACCTGGGCCAATACTCCCTTTCTTTGAGTCAATCTTTGCTATGCAAAAAGGGCAATGTTAGTCAAATAGCTTTCTGGTCTTCAGATAGATCTGTTTAATGCTAGTAGCATTTTTTTTTTTTTTTTTTTTTAGACAGGGTCTTGCTTTGTAGTTCAAGCTGGCCCTGAACTCACTGTGTAGACCAGGCAAGCCTTGAACTCACACAAATCTTCCTGCCTCTGCCTCCCAAGTGCTGGAATTACAGGTATGAGCCACCAAGCCTGGCACTGTGGTATGTGGTACTGATTGCTGGTGGTTGTGAGTCACCATGCCAGGTATTCTTGTATGTGGTTACCAGGGATCGAACTCAGGCCTTTGTGGCTGCAAGACAGGCACCAGAGCCACTGAGCTAAATAACCGGCTTCTAGTAGCATTTTTGACAAAGCAGTTCTTCATGTACTCTGGAAGACCAGATAATGAAGGCTCTAAAGCTGATCAGTACATTTTGAGAATGGAAGATGATGGAGAGAGTCAGGGGTATCACTGGAGATCCTTCTATGATCAAGTCATAGTGAAAGAGGGGCAAGAATCCAAGACCTTGTTACATGTCCCATTTCCTGACAAACAGGATATTTTTGCAGTCACCCCCTAGAGATCATTCAATCCTTGGCAGTTTCCTATCTCTAGTCAAGGGATACTACTAATGGCTTTAGAGGGAGCAGAGCCTTGTATGTTTTACCTAATGTTATAGCTACATTAAAATGAATCACTTAAATTTAATCTTTAAAATTTGGGGTTAGGTAGTTTTACAGTCATGTACCAATTACTTCTACTCACTAGTTCCAACTAACAACTAAAAGGAATGATAGCTCTATTGGACAATATTTGGCCTGGGTTGCAATTCCTTGCCTATTGATGAGGGAACTATCCCATATACTTGCTGAATATCTGAGGATAAGCTAGAGTAGATACCCCCCCCAAAAAAAAAGATAGAAAAAAGACAAGGAAATTGAAGTTTTAAAATCAAGAAAGTGTAGCTTTCAAGAAAGCTTTCTCCACTTCCAAGAATCTTCTCCGTGTCTAAAAAGTCTGCACTCGTGTCCTACCAACTTTCCTTTATTTCACTCAAATATTGTATGGTTGCCCTTATGCGAAACCTAAAATACAACTTTTTTTGTCTGACACACACTTGACATTGTGGGAATATAAACTCGTATAACCCATGAAAATTTGTGTGGACATTCCTCAGACTAAAAATAGAAATTCCACTTACCTAACTTCTATCTCTTGAGTATATTTCCAAAAGATTTAGAGGCTTCATACTACAGTAATATATGCATATCCATATTTTTAGTGGCACAGCTAAGCTCTAGAAAGAACCTAAGTGTCAACAAGTGAAACCATGAAGAACAATGAAGCCATGTCATTCTCAGGAATACAGAAGGAACTAAAATACCTGCTTGGTTTTTGCCTACCTACCCTACACATAACTAGTCTGCTATAACTTATCACATATTAGTTCCTCCCAAATTCAACACCATGTGTAAAACAGGTTTCTCTAAGTTTTAGTCTAGTACTTAGAAATGTTTAACCTTGAAATATATTGCCTATTCTCTAGTACCACTCTCGGGGAAAAAATTTAGCATTTTTGAATTAATAAAGGTAGCCGGGTACTATGTAACTTCCTTTTTGGACCTGATAAGTCTTTTGAACTTGGTATCATATATAATGGTATATATAATGGGGAAAGCTACTAAAATGTTTTAAATATAGTGGAGGTGATGGATGTAACAACATCCACCAGTTCTGAGTTACATGAGGACATCTTTTGGAGAGCTCTTATTCTAATGACTATAGAAGAGTTAGGACTAAATTTTCATCAAGAAAAGGAGTTAGGAGGTCATGTAGTAACCATGTGAGTGCAGATCACCATGCTGATGTTGTTCATAGGATATATCAGGAGCACTCTGACTTCTACAGGCATAGACTCCAAAACTTTTGAGTGCTCACTGGTTATGGAGACAGACCAGTGGGTCTGTGGCTTTCTGTTGGAAAGAAGAAACAGGTGTTGCTTCTTGGTCTCCTCACAGTGTGTGTAATCTGGCTAGATCTTCTATGGTGTTGGTTATAAGCTAAGGTACTCTTGACTTGGTACCTTCTAGTGTGTGTGTTGAGACACAAAACAATAGTGGTTGGGGGTTTGCAGTTAGATTCCTCCTCCTTGGCTCGATCTTTGTGCATCTTTAGTATTGTGATCTTCAGCATTTGTGTTTATGGATTTGGAATGATTTCTCTCCTTTATTGTACATTTATTTTCATGATACTCAGTGTTTAAGTTACCTTTCCTCTGTCCAGAACTGCAATAACAACCTTTAGGTAGGCATACATAAACTACTGAGGGGTCCCAGTCAGAAGAATTTAACTTTAATCATGACCAATGTTTTGTGATACATGACTGGAAGGGTGAGTTCTGCTTGGTGTTGAATGCTCATGGCTTGAAGTTTTCATAAGAAGGGAAACTAAAAATGACCATATCTGAGATTGCTGTAGGAAGTTCTTTTGTAGGGTAGTTACAGTTCAAAAAGAGGGAGCTTGTCCAATGTCTTTATTGGAACATAGCACAGGAGGATTGTCTAGTACTTCGACTCTTGTGTTTGCATGAACAGTTCAGGTGAGATGTCCAGTCTTGTGGTGGTGTCTCAGTCACCTTGGGATAGTCAATTGAATGTTTGAATAAAGGTCAAAATTGTGACTTTATGTATTAGCGAGAATTTTTAAAAATATACCACGAATGTACCATTCGTGACATACTCATGAATGAAATAAATAGGACACAAATGTGTGAATACCATACTGCTGTAGTATAAGAAACTGAAGGTGTAAATGAGATCCAGAATGTATGATAGGTATTGTGAAATAGGAAGAAATTGTTCAAAGGGAAACAGGTAAAGGGAAAGCTGGGTAGGAGAAAGTAAGGAGAAAGAAAAAATTTGATGGTAAAAACAAAGAAACAAAGTTTATGTATATATGGGAGTGGGGGTTGTAGGGAGGGCATGGGAATGGGAAATGAAAATCAAGATAATGTACAGGTAGAAATTCTCAATGTTGAATGTGGTCACAGCGTACTTGTAAAATATAACAAACTCAAAGGCAAAGGAGGTCTTTTGTTCAGGGTTAACTATAGATAAGGAATTCATCTAGCTTTCAGATAGAAGGAAACTTGGTGTTTTTAAAGACTGTCAAAAGCAGTTCACTATGACCATGGTGTCCAGGTTCCAGGTAGAATAAAAAAACGGTACCAGCCTGGAGCTTCCTTCCTAAAGGCACACGCTGGCATAAAAACGTAAGTCGTATTCATATCCCAGTGCCCAGGGCTTAGATATGTGGTCACCATTAGCTGAGAAAGGATAATCTTGGAGTCTTACCCTGGGGAGCTGTGCAATTTTTTTTTTTTTTTTTTTGAGACAAGGTCTTGCTTTGTAGTTTATCCTGTCTCTGAACTCACTGTGTAGCCCAAGCAAGCCTCAGACACACAACCACAAAGCAATCTTCTTGCTTCTACCTCCCGAGTGCTCAGATCACAGGTGTGAGCCACCACGCCCGATGTTGTGGTATATGTTTACCAGAGATCAAACTCAGAACCACTCGCTTGCCAGGCAAATGCCAGAACCACTGAGCTAAATCCTCAGCTCTGTGCAACTTCTTAACATGCATATTGGTGACTTCTACTACTCTGTATTTAAGGAGTTCTTCAGCTCTGGTACCATTCATTGTTACAGTATGCTAGTTCACCTGCTGAGTTGGCTGGCTTTCCTATTGTGGGGAAAAGAGTATTCAAATACTGACATCTTAGAGGAGATAAGGTTTATTTGCTTTATGGTTTGGGAAGTTTCAGTCCATGGTTTCAGTGACCCAGACCATGATGACTAGAGCATCTGACCACGTGTTTTCTTTTTTAAGAGTTTTAAATCTATTGGTACATGTTAGGTATACAGTGACAGATATTACACCTGTACATGACATACCTTGCTTATTTTCCCCATTCCCTCCCTCTTCAGCTTTTCCACCTTCTCCATTTATATAGACTTATTTTCATTTTTTCTTTTTATTCTCATATTTTTTCTCTTCTTTCCTTTCTTGTACTTTTCCTCTCTAGTTCTCCTTCTCCCTTGAACATTTTCTTCCTATTTCACAATATTTATTATGTTATTGTTCTCATTCACACTTTCAGCTTGTCACATCAGAGAAATTATTTGGTATTTTACATATGTGTCCTGTTTATTTCATTTAAGGGTATGTCCTCCGTGTGCATCCATTTATCCATAAATGTCTAGTTTATCTTTCTTTATGGCTGGAAAATATTCCATTTTATGAAAAACACATTTTTATCCAGTCACCTGTTGATAGGCATTTGAATTTTCATGATTCAGTTATTTCAAACTGATGCTATAAACATGGGTACGCATATATTGCTGTGGTATGAAGACTTTAATTATTTTGGGAAGATACTTAGCAGAGTAATAGCTGGGTCAAATGGAATCTCTACTCCTAGGTTTTTGAAGAATCTCCATATTTATTTCCACAGTGATTGTCCCAGTCTACACTCCACCAACAGCAGAGAGGTGTTTTTCCCCCCACAACCCTGCCAGTACTTATTAGCTGATTTCTTAGTGGTTGCCATTCTCTCTGGTGTGAGGTGGTATCTCAGCTTTGTTTTCAGATGATCCCTCAGAGATGACCAGTGAAGTTGAAAATTTATTCACTGTTTTATTTGCTGTTTCTATTTTTTTATCTGAGAAAATTCTGTTCATTTCAGATGTCCATATCTGGATTGGGCCTTTAAATTTGGGGATCTGGTTTTTTTTTTTTTTTTTTTTTTTTTAAGTTCTTCACATACTCTGGGTAGACAGTTAAGGGACAGCTGGTAAAGTTTTTTTCCCACATTCTGGGTTGCCTCGTCACTCTGGTGGTTTCTCTTGCTGCGTGGAAGCTCTCTAGTGGGAGGGAATCCTAGTTCTTGGTTCTTTGTGCTAATTCACGTGCAGCTGAGGTTTTGTTCATGAAGTCTTTCCTATGCCAGTGTATAAGAGTTCTACCTAGCCTTCTACCAGGTTTAGCATTTTTGTTTTAATGTTTAGATCTTTAATCCATTTTGATTTTAGTTTAGTGCAAGGTGGAAGATACAGGTTGAATTTTAAAATTTGGCGAGTTTAGACCCAAGTTTTCCAGCACCATTTACTCAAGGCCATTTCTCATCCAGGGAGGATGTTTGGCTTCTTGGTCAAAGATGAGGTTGGCTCAGTATGTCTGGTTGGCTCAGTATGTCTGGAATTGTTTCTATATCTTCTAATGAGTTTCACTGTTGCTTGTCTGTTTCCTTGCCAGTACCATGCTGTTTTGATCACATTGGCTTTGTAGTATAGTTTCAAGATGGGGATGTCTTTTTCCCATGTCTTTGTTACCTACAATTGCTTTTATTGTAGGTCTGTTGTGGTTCCAGATGAATTTTTGCATCATTTTCTTTAGTTTTGTAAAATACACTGCTGGGATTTCCATTGAGATTACATGGAATCCATGTAGCAGTCTTAAGAGTATGGACATTTTCATTATATTGGTTCTTACCCATGAGCAAAGGATGCTTTTTAGTTTTCTGATACATTTTGGGTGTGGTGTGGGTGTGTGTGGTGTGGGTGTGTGTGGTGTGGGTGTGTGTGGTGTGGGTGTGTGTGGTGTGGGTGTGTGTGGTGTGGGTGTGTGTGGTGT
>PVIR01024399.1:0-13451 GCA_004026965.1 Petromus typicus | reverse complement strand
TGTTGAGGTTACAGGCATGAGCCACCATGCCTGGAATTGTGGTATGTGGTTACTGGGGATCAAACTCAGGACCTTGTGCTTGCAAGGCATTTGCCGATACCATTGAGCTAAACTCTAAGCCCTCTGTTACCATTTGATTAATTGATTTTTTTTTCTTGAGTGGTGTAGTTTTCAGAGTAGAAGTCTTTTACTCTTTCTTAGATTCCTAGGTATTCATTTTTTTTCCTTTTTTTTTAGATGCAATTGTGAAAGGAATTATTTCCCTAATTTCTTAGTCTGTATGTTTAAGAAGGTTTTTGATCTTTGGGTGTTAACCTTGTATCCAGCTACGGTTAATAAGTTCAGAAGTCTTTTGGTAGAGTGTTTGGTACCTTCTATATTTAGTATCATGTCACCAACAAATTAGTTTAATTTCATTTCCTTGCTTTATTCTCTTTAGTTTTCTTGTCGAATTGTTGCTGATGTTTCCAGAACTATATTGAACAGGAGTGGTGATAGTGGACACCTTTGTCATGTTCCCGATTTTAGTGTGAGAAATTCCAGGGTTTTTTGTTGTTGCTGTTGTTGTTGTTTTGAGATAGGATCTCACATTTGTAGTTCAGGCTGGCCCTGAACTCGGCCTTGAACTCACAGCAATCCTCTTGCCTCTGCCTCCCAAGTGCTGGGATTACAGGTGTGAACTATGATATCCAGCATTGTGATATGTGGTACTGATTGCTGGTGGGTGTGAGTCACCACACCTCGCATTGTGGTATGTGGTTACTGAGAATCGAACTCAAATCCTTGTGCTTGTAAGACAGGCGCTGGAACCACTGAGCTAAATCCTCAGCCCAGAAATGTCAGTTTTCAGCTATTTAACATGATGTTGGCTGTTGATTTTTCATAGATTGGCTTTATCACATTGAAATAAAGACCATCTATCACAATTTTTTGTAGGAATTTTATCATGAATGGGTATTGGATCTTGTTGAACACTTGCTCTGGAAATATTGATGATCATAGTATTTTTGTCCTTGTCTCTGTAATACATGTGTTATACTTACCTATTTATGTATGTTGAACCAACCTTGCAACCCTGGGATGAATGCCACTTGGTCAGGGTATATGATCTTCTTGATCATCTGTAGTGTTCGCCAGTATTTTATTGAGAATGTTTGTATCTGTGTCCATTAGGGAGAGTAACTTACAATTGTCTTTTTTGGTTGACTTTCTCTGCTTTAAGAGTCAAGGTAATGCTTGCTTCCACAAATTAATTTGCAAGTATTGCTTGCCTTTTCAGTTTCGCTAGCATTTGAGAAGTAATGGGATTAAGCTCTTCCCTCAATTTCTTTGTGAACCCAGCAGTGAAACCATAGGAGGTGGACTTGTCTTTGTTGGTAAGTTTTTAATTCTTTTCATTTTCATTGGCTGATTGTTGGGTTTAGAAATTTGGTGGTCTTGGTTCAACTTTGCTAATTCATATGTGCCTTGGAATCTGTCCATTTGTTCTGTTTTCCATCTTACTGTTGTACAGGTTCTGAAAATGTGTTGATCCTCTGAATTTTTGTTGGATCTTTTGTAATTTCACCCTTTTTATAATTTCATGAATCTGAGCATTTTCTTTCCTTTTTCTTTTTATTATGTGACAGGATCTCACTTTGTAGTTCAGACCGGCACTGAGCTCATGATGTAGCTCAGGTGAGCCTGGAACTTACAGCAATCCTCCTGTCTCTGCTTCCCGAGTGCTGGGATTACAGCTGTGAGCCACCATACCTGGCATTGTGGTATGTGGTTACCAGAGATAAACTCAGAATCACTGAGTTAAATCCCTGGCCCCTGCTCTGATCTTTATAATCTCCTCCCTTTTATGAAGTTTGGATTTATCTTGCTCTTTTTTTTATTTAAAAATTTTTTTAGGAGCTTGAGGTTCAGCATTTGATTAATTGAGCTTGTTCTATTTTCCTAATATGGGCATTTACTGCTATGAATTTTCCTTGTAGAACTGCTTTCATTTTGTCCCATGAATTCTTGTATTGGCATTATCATTTAGTTATAGAAACTTTAATTTTGTCTGTGTCCCATTGGTTGTTCAGGAGGGTATTACTCACTTTGCATGTATTTGGGAAGTTCTTGGAATTTCCCAAATTGATCTGCAGTTTCATTATGCTATGGTCTGACATTATACAGGGGTAAGTTCAATTCTTTTGCATTTTCTTACGCATGCTCTGTGAGCTAGCATGTGATCTACTTTGGAGAATGATCCCTGTGCAGTTGAGTGTGTATTCTGATTTTGTGGGGTGTAACACTCTGTGGATGTGTTAAGTTCATTTGTTCAAAAGTTTGGTTCAGCTCTAGTATTTCATTGTAATGTGTGTGTGGTTTATCTGTTTGTGACAGAGAGGTATTAGTGCTCATTTGGTTTTCCTTGTCCGTTAATACTTGCTTTGCACAGTTGGGTGCATTAGCATATGGTTTGTATATATTTGATTATCATTGCTTCCTCTTGGATTGTTTCCTTTACAAGAATGTAGCAAGCTTTGTCTCTATTAGTTTTGGTTTCAAATCTATTTTGTCTGCAGATAAGATAACCATTCCTGCTTTGTTGAAGGTTCTCATTGCATGGAGAGTTATTTTCTGTCTTACCTTGTCTATGGATTTCTTTTTGAATTGTTTGTTTACAGATTACTGTTGGATCGTAATCCATTCTGCCAGTCAATTTCTTTTGATTGGTCAATTGAGGCCATTAACATTGACAGTTATAACTGATGTGTATTGACTTATCCTTGTCATATTTTCCTGTTGTTGACTTTATCTCCTCTTTCCATTTAATTTGTTGCCTTCCCTAATGGCTTCACTGTTTTCGACCTGATGCAGTTGTGACCCACATTGTGTTTTGCAGGATACTGTTTAGAATTTTTTGGAGTGTTGGTTTGCTATTCATGAAGTTTCTCAGGTTTTCTTTGTAATAGTAGGAAAATAAGGTATTTCTTCTGTCTTTGAAAGGTAGTTTGTTTGGAGGTTTTCTTTCAGGGCTTGAAATATTTCGTTCAAGCTGTCCTTGACTTGAGTGTTTGAAATCTGCCGTGATTCTGATGGGCTTTCTTTTATATGTGATTTGTTTGTTTTCCTTCTTTTAATATTTTGTTCTGTTGGGTTTCTGGAATCTTGACTTACATCCCCTGGTATGGATTTTTTTGTTTGTTTTTATCATGGGTGTTGGAGTCCTACATGCATCACTTATCTGTATGTCAAATTCTTTGCCACTGCTTGGTAAGTTTTCTGCCATTACTTCTATTAACAGTTTTTACAATGTTTGAATTAGCTCCTATTTTTTCATTGACTTCAATCAGTCTTGTTCTTCTTTGTATCATCTAGCAGCTGCTGGATGGATTTCTCATGGTCCCTTGCTTTTTTTTTTTTTAAGACTGTCTCGCCTTGTAGTCCAGGCTGGTGCTGAGCTCACTATGTAGCCCAGGCAAGCCTCGAACTCACAGCAATCCTCCTGCCTCTGCCTCTCAAGTGCTGGGATTACAGGTGTGAGCCACCACGCCTGGCACTGTGCTATGTAGTTCTGATTGCTGATGGGCCTGAGTCTCCAGGCCCAGCATTGTTTTATATGGTTACTGGGGACTGAACTCAAGACCTTGTGCTTGCAGGGCAGGTGCTGGAACCAGTGAGCTAAATCTCCCCAGCCCTGTCCCTTGCTATCTTTAAGAAATATTTTCTTGCCTGGTCACTAATCACAATTCTGTGTTCTATGGCTGAGCTTCTGTCCTCACATTTGCTTGTTCTACTGCATAAATTCTCAGTGTAGTTTTTAATCTATTGCATTTCCATTTGAGTCTGTTGATTTAGATTCCATTTGTTTCCTATGCTAGGATTCCATCATATTCCTGAGTTGCTCTATTTTTTGTCATTTTTTTTTCACATGGTCACTATCTGTTACCAAAGAGATCATTTCTGATTTAATTTTTTCAGGTCCTGTTCTGTTGCCAGTTGATGGAGTCCAGGCGGTTGAGTTCCAGGACTGCTGAATCTCATGCTCCGAATTTCCTTTTGATGTAGAAGTCTGGCTGTATATCTTGTTTAAATGTCTTCTCATTTCTCTTTTTGTTTTGTTAGTCTTTGGTTTAATATGCTACTTGGAAATAGCTTATTGTCAGAATCTTTATTGCTAGTATTTGAAGCCCTTAGGAAATGTCTGCTTCTTGGATAGTTGTCATAGTATAGCTGACCTTTGGGTGTTTGGTTAAAGGTCAACACAGACCCATCTTCATCTTACTATATCAGGAAAATCTGGCTAGAATATCATGTCACCTTGGCCAATGTAGTACAACCAGCAATAACAATAGCATCAAATACAGCTTAGTAAATGACAAATCGTAGTAGCTATGATTTTTAAGTTGATTGTATTGGTACATTTTATATATATATATGATCATATTCAACATTGAGAATTTGTACCTGTGTAAGACACATCTTGATTCTCATTTTTTCCCATTCTCTTGCCTTCCCACTGGTCCCCACGTATACAAAAGCTTTGTTTCCATTTTTACCATCAAATTTTTTTTCCCTTTACTTTCTCCTACCCACCATTTCTCTTCGTTTTGAACGTTTTCTTACCATTTCACATTACCTATCATAAACTTTGGAATTCATTTACACATTTAGTTTTTTATACTAAAGAAACAATATATTTACACATCTGTGTCCTATTTATTTCACTTATGAGTATATCTTTGAGTTACATCCATTTGAATGTAAGTGACTCAAATTTGTTATTCTTTATGGTAAATAATACTCCGTTTTATTAAAAACAACAATTTTTTAAAAATCCAGTCTCCTTTTGAGGTTTTGTTCATAAAGCCTTGCCCTACAATAACGTCTCCAAGAGTTCTATCTAACTTATTTTCCAGCAGATTTAATGTTTCTGTTTTAACATTTAGGTTTCTAATCTACTTTATGTTAGTTCGGTGAACAGTGAAAGATACAGGTCTAGCAGGTTAAAACCTAGTTTTTCCAGCACCATTGGTTAAAGAGGCTAGTTTTTCTCTATTGAAGGTGTTTGACTCCTTTGTCAGAAATGAGGTGGGTTAATATATCTGGGGGTTTGTTTCGAGATCTAGTCTGCTCCACTGATCATCAGGTCTGTTTATTTGACAATACCATGCTGTTTTTATCACAGTGGCTTTGCAGTATACTTTTAAGTTGGGGGTTGTGATATCTTTGTCATGACCTTGTTGCTTAGAGTTGATTTTGCTATTCTAGGTCACTTCTGGCTCCAGATGAATTTTTGGGTTATTTTCTCTAGCTCTGTTAAATATGTGGTTGGGATTTCAATAGGGACTGCACTGAATCTGCATAGTAATTTTGGCCGTATGCACCTTTTGATGATAGTGGTTCTTCCTAACAAGGAATGTCTTTGCATTTTCTGATATCCTCTTGATCTCCCTTTTCAGAAATCTTTAGTTTTCAGAGTAGTGATCTTATACCACCTTTGTTAGATTGATTCCCAGATACTCATTTTTGAATGTTATTATAAAAGGAATTGATTCCCTAATTTCTCTCTCAGTGAGGCTATTGTTTGTGTATACATACAAAGGCTATTGATTTTTGAGTGTTAACCTTATATCCAGCTACACTACTAAATTTAAGTCTAGAAGTCTTTTGGCTCACTTTCTAGGATTTTTATAGAGTGTCCTATCAGCAAATAATGACAGTTTAACTTCTTTCTTACCTATCTTTGTTCTTAGTTCTTGTGTAATTGCTGTGGCTGATATTTCCAACACTATATTGAGCAGGAATGGTGATAGTGTACATCTTTGTCTTGATCTTTGGTGTGAAAAGTTTGTTTTTAACCAGTTAGTATGATGCTGGCTGTTGGTTTCTCATAAATACCTTTTATTGGGTTGAGATAAAGTCCATCTATTTCAGTTTTCTGTAGGTTTTTAATCATGAATGAGTGTTGGATACTGTTGAATGCTTTTTCTGCATCCATTGAGTGACCATATGGTTTTTGTCCTTGTCTTCTAATATAGAATGTTACATTCATTGATTTACATATGTTGAATCATCCTTGCATCCATGGGATGAATCTAACTTGGTCAGGGTGTATGATCTTCTTGATGATCCTCTGTATTCTGTTTGCCATTATCTTATAGAGGGTTTTTGCCTTAATATTCATTAAGGAGATTGGCCTGTAATTCTTTTTTTGGTTGGGTCTTTCTCTGCTTTTGGAATCGCTGTCATGCTTGCTTCTAAGACTGAATTTGGGAGTATTACTTCCCTTTTGATTTCATTAAAGAGTTTGAGAAGTAGTGGCATTAGCTCTTCTCTAAAAGTCTTGTAGAATTCAGCAGTAAAGTCCTTAGGATCTAGCCTTTTTTTGTCCATAGGTTAATTTTATTTTCATTTCACATTAATATTGGGATGTTTAGTATTTTTATCTCTTTCATTCAACCTTGGAAGTTCATATGTATCTAGGAATCTGTCATTTCTTCTGTTTTCCATCTTATAAGAGTACAAGTTTTCAAAGTAGGTGTTATCTTCTGAATTTCTGCTGGATCGGTGCTGATTTCCCCCTTTTCATTCCTGATTGCATGGATCTGAGCCTTTTCTTTTCCATTATTAAGTTTATCTAAGGTTTTGCAAATTTTATTCTTTAAAAAAAACCAACTATTTGATTCCTTGATTTTGTTTTTCCTTTAATTTATACTGTTCTTCTTCTCCATTGCATTAATTTGTGCTCTAATCATTTTAATTCTCCCCCTTATATGAGCTTTGGATTTGTCCTGCTCTTTTTCTGGTAGTTTGAGGTTCAGCATTAGGTTGTTTATTTGAGCTTGCTGTTTTCCTACTATGGGCATTCACTGCTAATGTATTTCCCTTATAGGACTGCTTTCATTTTGTCCTATAAATTTTTGTATGTTGTATTATCCTTATTTAATTTCTTCTGCGAACTATTGGTTGCTCAGGAAAGTATTGTTCAATTTCCGTGTGTTAGGTTTTTGGAATTTCTTTTGCTATTGATCTCCAGTTTCAAGGCACTGTGGTCTGACAATATACAGGGGATAACGTCAGTTCCTTTGCATTTACCGAAACATACTCTATGAACTAGCATGTGGTCTCTTTTGGAGAATGACCCATGAGCAGCTGAGAAGAATGTGTATTCTTTGAGAAGGTAAATACCCTGTTGACATCTATTCAGTCCATTTGTTCAAAAGTGTGGTTCAGTTCAAGTGTTTCATTTTTTTTTCTTTTTTTTTGTCCATATGATCTATTTGTGACAGTAGGGTATTGAGGTCACCTACTCAAATTATATTGGTGCTTCTCTGGCTGTTCATTTCCATTATTTGTTTTATGTAGTTGGATGCACTAGAACTTGGTGTATAAATATTTATGAGCATCATCTCTTCCTCTTGGATTATTCCCTGTATGAGGATGTAGTGTCCTCCTGTGTCTTGGTTTTGGTTTGAAATCTATTTTGTCTGCAACTAAAGTAGCTGCTACTGCTTTTATTTGTGGTTTCCTGTTGAATAGAGAATTGCTTTCCATCTTTTTCCTTTCAGTCTGTGGATTTCTTCCTGAAGTAGGTCTTTCTGGTATATAGCATGTTAGATCTTGTTTCTTAATCCATTCTGCCGTCTGCCTTTATTTGGCACATTGAAGTTATTGACATTAATGGTTATAACTGATATGTCCTGATTTACCCCTGTCATGTTTTCCTGATCTTGGCTCTGTTGTTCTTTGCTTTTTCCCCTTTCTATTCAGTTTCTGGCCTTGCCTGGTGTGGTAGCTCTTATTTTGTTAAACTTTTTAACTTCGTAAGCTAGACTTACCAAAATGAAGGACAAACCAGAAATATGTTTACAGGTAATGACTGTATACTCTGAGAAGAAGACTCAGAATTGGGTGGGATAGAAAGACAAATAGTTGGAAGAAGGGCTTGAGGACTCAGGAAGATCATGTATACTTTGGGAACTAGTGGAGACATGAGGAAAGAGAAAAGGAAGGAGTTAAAACAAAAACGGGAGTCTAACAGCAACAGAAAAACTAGACAGAAACAAGGACAGTGGAGAGAAATGAAGAACAGAAGTAACAGAAAAAAAAGAAAAGAGGAAAAAAATGTTCTCTTCCCGGCAGGATTCTGTGACTGGTGGCATCAGCATGCAGAGCCAAGTCCATTTTGCTGATCTCTGCAAACCAGCCATAGTGCAGTGAGAGTGAGTCTGATTTCTGCTTGCCAGCCCAGATTCTGCAAGGTTCTACTGCAGGTCTGGTTCCGTAGGAAGTACTGGTTCCAACTTTCTGCTGTCTGCTCCTCCTTTGCTGTCCCAGTGGGTCAGTTTTGAACAACAAGGCTCAGGGTGGTCCTCTCTCTGCTGCGTACTACTGTGCCATCTTCCTGAGCTCAGCAGTGGCTCTGGCTCCAGGTGCCTCTGCTGCCTGGTGTGGGACACCTTTGAGGGAGTCCAGAGGCACCGGAGGGCCTGGCCTCACCAGCTATTTTCTTCTCCTCGTCGGTCTTTTGTGGAGAAGTTTCCTGGTGTGTGTGTTGCTGTCACGATTCACAAGTACAATTATTGTTAAAAGTGCCAAAATAATCCCCATTTTGTGGTAGAAACTGTTTTCTGCATGGATGGCTAGGACCATTTCCCCCGATGGTAGAGTAACTCCACTCTACCTGTGAGTTCACTGGTATAAACTTCCTAAGTGACCAATTATAACTCTAGGTTCTCTGGACCCATTTTGTATGCTGCAGGGAAAGCATTCCTTTCTGGGCGTGTGGAGCTTATTGGATCCTCTGATCCGATGGGGCTAAAATTGCAGGGCAGAGAGCACACCATATCCAAATGGATCTTTTGGTATCAGGTACAACATTCTAAACCTTCACAGGAAAATTAGATAATGGCTTTTTTCCAGCTTATAAGTAGATGTGATACTCAGATATTTGCAGTTGTATGAAACTAGCTGAACTAAGTCCCTAATTAGTTCAAAGCACAGAGGATCTAGGACCCTGGACAGGGTCAGGCACATGTTGGAAAACTGACAGTGAAGGTTCTGAGCTGCAGGTACCCCAGGTGGGCTTGCTGTTGAGCTTACTACGGTGAGCCCTGGACTGACTGGAAGGCTGTCTCCTGTTTGGACTACCTCTGGTCAGTGGTCACCCTTCCTGTTCAGGTCTTTCAGCCTGTGCAGAAATGACTTAGGTTAGGTTCTCAAATACTGTTCAAAAAGAAAGTGAATGATTAGGATGTACTATAACCAAGTGAAACTCCATACGAAGTGCGGAAGGTGAGATATCGATGCTGAATGTAGCCCAGTAAAGTGGAAACCTTTGGAGATAACATAGGTCAAACCTCAAATGTTTCAAGCCAGGCAGAAAGGCAGAAGCATTTATTTGATCTTGATACTGGCTGAAGCCAGCCACTGTGGAGAAACCAATTTGTAGACCTTTTGGGTCTTCTTGGGAAAGGTCAGACACAAGAGCCAGCTACTGGCGTTCAGTGTGTGTGGGATCTGAAGCAAGGCTGGTAGGTTGGTGGTGAAGTCCTATGAACTGTAGGTTCATCAGATTGACAGATGGTATGTTATACCTCGGTTGTAAGCTGGACTGTCACACAGGGGTATCAGATAGTCATTCTTTAATGCTGTGATTTTTCTGGACTGGGGTAAAGAATGTCAGCTCTCTGATACTTCTAGCTATTTTTGTGAAGGTAAAACAGGTCCAAAAAGTACAAAGCCATTGCACCAAACATGGCCCTTGATTTCTTGAATGGCATATCGTGAATTCCCTATTCAGGCATCTTAGTGGGCCTTTCATAGACCACAGACTTAATCAGATAGCACAGAAGAGTGAAAGTGAACCTGTAGAGACCAAGTGCTCAAGCTGCAACCCAGACACTTTTTTATAGCAAAGTGCTAACACTGCAGTTAACCCTGAATTCTGAGCTTTTAGTTTAGAAAAAACGCATACATTCACATCTTTTGTCTTAAAATGCAACTACCTGTGTGCCATAGGTTTGCAACCACTGCATAGAGGCTAGAGAAAAATATTTGGCCTTGCTAAAACTAAGCCTCTTTGATAAAGCTCACTTAGATCCAACAATGTATTTGTTTTTTTAGCTTATGAGCTAAGAAATTTCCATCAACCAATACAGCCAGGTGTTTGTGACTTAAAACACCAAGGGTTATCACAATAAGTCTAAGTGGAACATCTTCCAGCCAGTGTAATTTTATATGCTGTTTCATAAATAATGAGGCACAAAATAAGGGCCAAGAGGAGACAGCTGTGCCCAGAAAGTCACATGTTCCGCTGGTCACATAGAGAAGTCAGATAGAGTGGAGCTCCAGAAGACCAGAACATAACAGTCCAAGTTAAAGGCTCCTAAATTTGATTAGAATCTTCCAGATAATGAAACGGCACAGGGAAAAACCACATCTCAGACATCATGGCAAGGAGATTATCTTGACAGTGTCTGTGTGATTCAGAAGCCAGTTGTAGAGAGGCCCTCTCTGCTAGGGGGTCATGGGTCATGACCTAGGGGGTCATAGGACAGGTTATGAGTGTCGACAGCCATTCGCAGACTCCTTTTCCCACGTGGATTTGTTCTGCTTCGATTTCATCATTTGGCTTCTGTACTTCTCTATTGCTTGCCTTGTCCTCTGAGATGCTGAGAATGTGAGGGGGAAGTGGTGTGCGTGTGCGGAGGACATTGGAGGGGGAGCTGGAAGACTGGAACGGCATTCACATCACATTTCAGGTGTGACTATGAAGGAGAGAAATGATGGTTAGCAACACCTGCCTTACACGGAGGCACCATACCACGTATCCTGGTACTTCTCGATGATGGTACCAGGCCCAAGACACCCAAGGGATTCCACCAGAAGGGATCTGAGGAAGACTCCCCAGGAGAAGATGGGGACCTCAGCTCACCCCGCCCGTGGAGTAGGCAGGAGGTTTGAGGACTTCATCACAAGAGAATTCTGAGATCCCTAAGTGAGAGGTGGGAGAGTTTAGTAGGAAGAAGTACATCCTCAGCAAAAGAAAGCAAAATGCTTACTTAAAAAAAATGATTCGTAGGCTTTATGCTTCACCTTGGCCCTGAACTCAGTATGCAGCTCAGGCTGGCCTGGATCTCAAGGTGATCCTCCTGCCTCTGCCTCCTTAGGGCTACGATTTTTTGTTTGTTTTTGAGGCAGGGTCTCACTTTATAGTTTAGGCTGCCTCAAGCTCTGAAATCCATCTGCTTCTGCCTCCAGAGTGCTGAGATCACAGGCATGCACCACACCCTGCTGCTAGTGCTGGGATTACAGGCGTGGACCACCACACCCAGTTCTTAGTCCTGGAATTATAGGTGGAGCCACCAGGCTCCAAGTGCTAGGTTTACAGGCCCGCACCACCACGCCTGGCCCTGTGAATCTCAAAACTAAAATCAGCCTGTAAATGGAGACCGCTGTGCCTTTCCTGCCAGTCTTCCACACTCAGGGAAGCCGTAGTAAGTGGCAGCACACCTGTAAACTCCAAACACGTGGAACCAGTTTGCATGCCAGCCTAGCTGACCCAATAGATGATCTGGAAGGCCACAGAAATACACATCCTAGGTCACCCGTATTGACATCTCCAAGATGAAATCCCCGACACTAGACCATACTGCATCTCGGTGTGAGCTCGGTCCTTGTGAGAAAACTGAAGCAGAACAAATCCACGTGGGAAAAGGAGTCTGCGAATGGCTGTAGAGACGCCTGACCTGTTCTATTCATAAGGACCGTGACCTTTGGGAAATGGCCCTTTCTACAACTGGCTTCTAAATCAGACTGTGGGCTAATCTCGTCGCTGTGATGTCTGAGATGTGGTCTTCCCTGTGCTGTTTTACTGTCTGGTGGGTTCTCTCTCACTATTACCCCGGAAGCCGCCGGGGCTGCGGTCTCCTGGAGTTCCACTCTATCTGATTTCTATTTGCCCAGATGAACACGTGACTGAGTCTCCCCTACCCTTTGGGGCGCACACCTGACAGCCCCTTAGCCCAGGCCACTACCGTACCCTCTCCACTAAAGGCTTGGGCACAGGTAGACGTTCTCATTTCCTTAAGGAAAAATATTTTATTTCCAGAAGTGAGATGGAAGAACAGGGAGGGCTTAGAGGGACGTATGTAGACTGCTTCCTTCGCACCCCTGAACCCACGGAGGCGCCAGTGTGGTATGGGCTGCAGTTCCAGCCTTGCGGGGCCCCACCCTGCAGAACTGTTAGAGAATATCTGAACCATGAAAAGGATGGACACAGAGGCCTGGAGGCAGTATATGGCTTTATTTACACTTTATTTGCAGCAGTGGACTTGACCGGGATCTTTCCCTCAAAAGTCAGGCCCAGACTATGGGGGTGGGGAAAGGGTGGCAGTTCGATTAGGTACAAAAGCGATTAGGTACAAAAGCGTATCTGGCAGGCTTTCTTTGGTGAGTCATTTGACATTTTTACAGTTTCCAGGGAATATAGCAAGCAGAGTTGACAAGAAGCAGGGTGTGTGGGGTGTGCAGCACAGAGTTCTGGCAGGATTTTGAGGTATATTTTATAAGGAGCATAGCTACCTAGTTAATCCCTAATCACTTAATAATGGAAGTAACTCACTGTTGTCCGACCCAGTTATTTTTCTGTGAAAAACACGTCTCTGCCTGAAAATTCCCTCTCAGTACTGGGCGGGGAGGGCACGGGCCAGGTCCTCAGCACCGACGATGACGGAAGGCCCTCGAGATCCGCCAGGCATCGGGCTCCTCGTAGCGGTTGTGCAGGGGCTGCAGGCGCTGCTGCTGCTTGTGCCTGCTGAGCCTGCTGGGGTCGGAGAGCTTGAAGAAGGCGGGCGCGAGCTCCACCAGCCAGCGCGGGTCAATGACAGTGACCTCGCGCGCATACTCCCTGGTGGTCAGCACCAGCTCATGGTACACCACCCACTCGGGCTGCCGCTGAGAGAGGGCGCTGGAGGGGTGGAGGTAGATCACCTGCTGGTCTGTGAGCTTTCGGTAGCCCTCCTGGGGGTCCTTCTTGGCTGCGCTTCGAAAGAAGGCGCTGCAGATGGCCTTCTGCACGCAGACTGTGGACTTGCCGCACGATACCACGTCCAGCTTGTGTCTGTCCATGATGCCCAGCATCTGCTTGCGGATGTCCTGCGCCCGGTGCAGGGAGCGGGCCTGGACGAAGTTCTCATAGCACCAGGGGTTGGAGAACTTGTTGTGCTTCCAAGAGTTGTACACCGCCAGCAGCGTGAGGTGGTCACCCTCATCCTGGTGGAACTTGGCCTTCTTTTGATCAGCGAGGACTTGTTTGTCCTTGGGCCTGTAGAAGACGTTCTGTACCGACAGCATGGACACGATGGTTAGTATCTCCTCTCCGCAGCCCAGATGCACCGACATGATGAGCATCTTGCTCAGCTTGGGCTCCAGTGGGAACTGCGCCATTCTGAGGCCCAGGCGGGTGAGCA
>PVIR01024398.1:0-26006 GCA_004026965.1 Petromus typicus | reverse complement strand
GGTCCTTGCGCTTGCAAGACAGGCGCCGCCGGAACCACTGAGCTAACTCCCCGGCCCTCAGAATCTCTTAACTAGCGGCACCCTCCACCCCAGGACTCTTCATGGAGATAAGATCCAACTTCGGGGCAAAAACAAACCAAAAAAACCCTTCAGGGAACCAGCTCGGTCACTTCCTAGTTTCATAAACTGTGCCAGATGACTTCATCTTTCTGAGTCTCAGTTTCTTCCTCAACAGATATTAGTACTTCTCTCACAGGTGAGGCGCGGAGTAAGCGAGCCTCACAGGTGAAAGAAATTGGTCCTTGAGGAAAGGTTCGCTCCTCTCTCTCAGACCCTTTCCTCCAGGATGAAGCCCGAGAGGTCGCTCAGGAACTGACCTCAGAGTGGTCCTCACATCACCAGCCGCAGAAGCCCAGTAGTAAACTAGGAAAATGCACAGCCGCTGACAGAGGAGTACAGCAGGTCAAATCTCACTCGCCCTTGGGACAACTTCCCGGTGCCGGACGCTCTCCTACCGTCTGTGGTCCGGGGAACCTTAAGAGTGAGGCACGGATTCTGGCAACAGCCAACCACAGGCCACAGTGATATAACTTCCCCCTTGCGTCACTTCTACTTCCGGTGCACTGCTTTAAGTCCGGGTAGCGCACGTTTCCGGCGTCTCACGACCCTATACCTGGGAGAAGACTTATTGAGTATAGGAGGGATTGTGTATGAAATGTTGACGGGGTGGGAGGGGGTTGGTTTGCGACTGCGAGTCCGAGATCCTCAGAACGTGAGTTCCCAAAACCCGGGATGGCCAGGCGCCAGGACTTTGGGTCCACTGCGGAAAGAACGACGTCTTACCAGCAAAGCTGATGGAAGGGTTAGGAAGTTGGAGGTACGGCTTACGGTGTTTAAGCAAAAGGAGAGCCCAGGATGCTCCTGCTTTGTGTTCCTATCGCAGCCTGAGCAATACCTCGACTGTAGCATTTGCCACGGGCCACGGACCACACCGTACTCGCCTCTGCTGTCCTGTGCTGGCCAATTTTGCTTGAATAAATAGGACCCAAAGTTCAGTGCTACCATTTTGTACGTGTATAATCTAGGACAAATATTCCACTTTTAAAAATGGGACCACGTCCTTTGGGGAGGATAAAAGAGGTGATGTATTTTTAAAATTTAGCTAGTTGTAGCCTGTAATAAATCCCCGCCAGACCCCGTCAAAAACAAGAAAAATAAAAAAGGTGTGAGATGTACCTCAGGCACTGAGTTCATTCCCATTCCCCAGTAACATTAAAAAAAAAAAACACCAAAAAACCAAAAAACCACAATTCCCTGATCAGAATAGAAATTCAGTAAACAGGAAAAGTCTTCTCACCCCCATCGGAACTCTGGAGAAATGTCTTGAAAGTGTTCTTGTTAAACCTTAGACCTCATCATGCACAACTAGTAACTATTGCACTGAATTACTACTTTGTTCAAGTTGTCTTCGGAGATGTACAAAAACACGGTCGCTCTGGAAACCTGTAAAACCCGCCTAATACTGTATGGCGCTTACCTGCAGGAAGCTCAGCATCCCTAGTCAATGTACCTATATTGTTGCTATTGCAAGTGTAATTTTCACAGCATCCGTTATCCTTCTACACTTTGGGACTCAAAGAAAAAGATGATTTATCCTAGAACTAAAAGGAGAGCAAGTTGTGACTATGATTTTTACTTTTTCCATCAGCTAGCAATTTGTCACTCTCTCCTCTAGTTCAGGAACCTTGGTTCTGGCTTCCAAAGACTGTGATTTTCTTTTCAGTGATTATAGTTTTCAAACAAGAGCAAAGAAGTCTGGATTGAGGAGTCCCTGAAAGCAGTCATTAACACTTCTTCAACCTCCAAGTACATTTCTCAGAAAACAAAAACATTAAAACATCAAACCATGGCAGAATGCATGCATTTTTAGCAGGACCCAAGGCAATTCTGATGTATAGAAATATTGGAGCTGGGTGTCGTGGCTCACACCTGTAATTCCAGCACTTGTGAGGCTGAGGCAGGAGGATTCCTGTGAGTTCAAGGCCAGCCTGAACTGTAATATCATCTCATAAAACAAAAAGAAAATAAATGTTGGAAATTTCTGGGAATCCAGCAGGGTGAGAATTCAATCCAGTTAACCTGGAACTCAACTGTTTTCCAAGACACAGAAACCAGGACAGTCCAGAGAAAACTGAGATGGGCTGGTTATCATAGGTACATGCAAGTATATATATTATTAGAAAGATGTTATTCCTGGTTTTGGCATCCTCATTTGGATCTTGGCTTATTTACAGTATTTGTTTTCATTTGTTAGGAGAAGATGGGAGAGACTATGGAACACGGAATGAAGCTGAGGTTTGTTGCCCCTTAATCCACTGATTCTAAATTGCAAACCCAGCCTTCATTGCCTGGCTCAGAGCACTGGAATACTTGTCTCTTATCATTTGGCCCGGCAAGCAGAAGAGGGTGTTGGAGGGGCATTACAGGAGGATGGGGCTCTTGTTCCTAGTTTCATTTTGTTTCTTTCAGCTGAGTTCTTAAGCACATGGTGACCAGCCGTGTTTGACGCTCTCAGCTCAGTTACAGTGCTGACTCAGTCTGTGGTCTTGCTAATTTTCTCGTGTGAAAGGTGAGTCATCAACGGGTAAGGAATAGAATCTCAAATTATGAAATAAGAACTTGGACATGGAGGTTTGGGTACCCCAGTCACCCTGGGCCTTGCTTAGCAGAGAAAGTAGCTTCTCTTCCTATGTCTAAGGAAAAGAGTCATCCTTTGCTTAAAACACTGTGAAGAATGCTGTTGACATTTAGCTTGGGATTGCTTTAAATCTCTGTAGCCATTTTGAAAGTATGGCCATCTTGAAAATATTGGATCTGCCTGCCCAGCAACAAGGGATATCTTTCTATTTTTAATATGCTCACTGATCTCCTTTTTCAGAGTTCTTTATTATAGCAGTCTTTTACTTTCTCGGTTAGGTTAATTCCTAAGTATTAAATTTTTCTTTTTTTAAGTTTTGGTACTGGGGATCGAACTTGGGACTTTGCTCTTGCAAGGCGGGTTCTGGAACCACTGAGCTAAATCCTTGGCCCCCTAGTTTTTCTTGAAGATATTATGAATGGTATTGTTTTCCTAATTTGTTTCTCAATTGACTTATTACTGGTGTATAGAATGCTACTGATTTTTTAATATTGATTTTATATTCTGCTGAATTTATTAGTTTTGGGAGTCTTTTGGTGGAATTTTTTGATAGGATCATAGTGTATAAGAATACGAATAGTTTGAACTCCTCCTTTCCTATGTGTGTCTCTTTTATTTCTTCTCTTGCCTGATTGTTCTAGCTAGTTTTCAGTACTATATTGGACAAGAGCAGTGAGAGTGGACCTCCCTGGTGTCTTCCTGATTTTACAGGAAACTTCTCTTTAGTATGATGCTGTCATATTAATCTGATGGCGTTTGTCAGATTGAGCTAAAGTTCTTTGATACCTATTTTTTTCTGAGCTTTTTAAAATCATGAATGGATGTTTAATTTTGCCAAAGGCTTTTCCTGTGTCTGATGAGACAGTCATGTGATTTTTGTTCTTGCTTCTATTTATGTGATATATTACTTTTATTGATTTGCATAAGTGGAAACATTCTGCATTCCTGGGAAGAAGCCTCCTTGATCTTGATGTATGGCATTTTAAATGATTTGTTGTGTTCTGTTTGCCGGTATCTTGTTGAGGATCTTTGCATCTATGTTCATTAAAGAGCTCAGCTGATACTTTTCTTTTTTACTTGATTCTTTAGTTTTGGAATCAAGGCAATGCTAGCTTCCAGGAATGAGTTTGGCAGTACTTCTTCTTTTTCAGTTTAATTCAAGTGTTTGAAGAGTATCGGGGTTATATCTTCCCTGGAATTCTTGTAGAGTTCATTGATGAATCTCTTAGGTGCTGAGCTTTACTTAATACATTATTTTATTATTGCCTCAATTCATTACCTGTTATTAGATTAGTCAGAGTTTTTCTATCTTTTTGTTTTCTTCTTCCTATGTATATGTGCTTATTTGTATATAAACAATCTATTTATTCATCTATGTATGGTCAGAGGTTATTTTTACAATTCAGTATTCAGTGCGACCATGATTGAATTTGAGAAGCTGTTAATGTAGTTAGCAGTGGATAGTTTTGGAAT
Organism: Petromus typicus; assembly: GCA_004026965.1. Classification (NCBI taxonomy): domain Eukaryota; kingdom Metazoa; phylum Chordata; class Mammalia; order Rodentia; family Petromuridae; genus Petromus; species Petromus typicus. Next base: position 21,835 of record PVIR01024398.1, on the reverse strand, counting down.
TTCATTTTGGGGAAAGGATAAGAACTTCACTACTGAAATGAAGGACATCTAGATCTTCTTAGGTGGACACTGAACTGTACTGTACAGAAATCCAGATGTGTGTAGAAGGGTGCGTGGCACAGGTGAGTGGCTAAAAGCTGTATCAGTTATCAACCTGACTCAATTCCCGACCCATCCTCATTCTTTGTGACTCTAGAACAGTCCTCCCTTGTCTTCGGACCCCATGTCAAGCTTCCTAAGTTGAGGACATGAAGAAGGAAGGCCCCTTCTTGCTGGTCCTGTGGACCCTATCCTGGAGAGTGTTCCCTGCCTCATTCTTGTCTGCTCAGAACCTGTGCCTGTAGAACCTGCTCAGAACCTAGGAGGTAGTCACACTGGACTAGGATGGATCCTCATCCAACAAACGCTGTGTTTTTGAGCAGAGGGAGATTTAATGACAAAGGGACACAGAGAGGCACATGAGAGGGTGTCATGTGAAGACAGGCAGAGTTCTGCCTGGAGTTCTGTTGCCATTAGCCACATAATGTCATGGGCCACCAGAAAATGGAAAGGGCAAGGCAGGATTCTGCACCAGACCTTCTAGAAGAAGCATGTCCCTGTGGATACCCTGAGTTTGGACTTTGGGTTTCCAGAGAATCAACTTCTGTTGTTATAAGCAGCCCCATTTGTGGTAATTTGTTACGGCAGCCAAGGGCACTAATACATCTATGCAGGCTCTGCTGTGTGCAGTGCCCAGCAGTGTTTGGCACCTCCCAGGGACATTGTCCTAAGACTCCAGTGAATTCTTTTGTCCAGCACCTGGGCAGACTTCTCCAGTGCCCAGCAAACCACAGCTATTTTGCTTCCAGTGAGGTTGGGTCTTACTCCTGGGCATGGGAGCTGTTCTAGGTTTGTTCCTTTTTTTGCTGTCCTTTCTCAACCCAGAAGTCAGTTACATCAACTCCCTATGCCTACTATGCCTACATTCTTAGAATTCTCCTTCCCCTGTGTTATAAGCCCCTATGATGGATAATAAGTCTTTAATTATTTTTTACCAAACTGCTGAGTAGCTTCTGTTTCCCAGTGAGTCCTGACTGCAAAGTGGTGTCCCAGTCTTGGGTTGTGTTGGAACCCAAGATCGCTGGGACAGTCACAACTTGAGGAGATGTTTATTTATTAAGCAGAGGGCTTACGAGAGTGGAAAAGCCACTCACATCCCAGTGCCCAGGAAGCCACGAGAGAAGGGAGGGGCCAGGGAAGGAGACAGATCCTTCCAGGTCACACCCCAGTGACCACCTCTTTTGACGACACTCCAAGGCACTGATTTGGGTCCTTACTGTCCCTGGCACCTCACTCTTGTGTTGCCCCTTGGGTTTCTCAGCACTGAGACAGTCCTCCTAAAGGACATGTTGGCAGTTGTCTTGCCTCTACTTGGACACCACAACTCCTCAGTACAAGATTGGACACACCTGCATCAGGATCACAAGAACATCCAGTAATGCACATCCCCAGGCCCCGTCAGCATCGTGGGGCAGCATGCAGCAACTTACATCTTTAAGGACGCCTCACTTCATTTTGTGAGTGCCTGCAGGGTGCACAACACCTTTGCTAGCTGCGTGCTTCCTGCAGGTGATCAACCTCAACTCAACAGTTAGCTCATCTGCTGAATGGGGAAACTGACAGATGCCTGCAGGGCTGGTGGCTCTCAACAATGATTCCGAGTAAGCCACACACTGCAGCCTATTTTCAGCTGCTGATTTTCACACCAGAGACTTGCCAGAATCCCCCATTTCCATCATGTGTAGCTTGTGAGGCACCTGCTGCTGTATGCTGGAGAAAATCCAACCCAAGGAAAAGAATGGCACATCATGCTAATGAAGATGCTGCATGGAGAAATTCCCAGCCTGATCTCACCGCCAACGACTCTGCAGTTCCCAGCTTGAGGGAAGAGGCGGGAAGGGAACTTGCCAACTCTGTGGCATGTCTGCTACGAGGCTTTCACATCTCTGCCAACTCTGAACATCCTGGAGGGGGTGGAGGACACTTCTCCAAGCTCAAGGCAGGAATTTCTCCCAGGCAATGCCTGGCAGGATTGTAGATCCCTCCAACGAGGCCCAGGTAACTGAGGTGCAATCACAGAACAGTGCCTCTGGATGTGAAATCATGGTGAGCAGCCAAGAACCCAGGCTGTGCAGGAGATTCTAAGAGGTGACCATGTTTGTTGAAGGCTTTATGGAGAAAGTCTGAAAGTACTATGCAGCATTCAGGTGGCTCCGAGATACTCAGTTACTCTAACCTGCATTCCTACATCTAAATACTAGTAATGAACTTTTTTGTTCTATTGACTTGAGTTCCTCAAATATTTTGTATTTTGGTTTTTACTACTCGGAGAAAGGTTGCTCAAGCTGGCCTTGAACTAGAGATCATCCTGCCTGGAACACCTAAGTGGCTAGAATTCCAGGCAGGCACCACTGCACCTGGCTGTAGTTAACCTTCTAGAGAGTTTCCCAGGGGCCAAGTGTTGCTCTCTAACTACTGATGTGCCCACATCTAACTTTCTGAACAAGTTGACATGACATTATCAATATAATGGGATAATTAATCTCATTTCACATAGGATAATAAGACTTAACCGTAGGACCACATGATGTCACTGCATCATTCATCTCCAAATACTTGGCCATCTAGAATAACTGCCCCTGAAGAGGCATGTGGCACCATTTCCTGGGACCTCAGAGCTGGTGTCTTCCAGTGAGAACAGGAAGTAGCACTGTAACCCAGGAGACCTTGCATTATGCCTCATTTCATTTTCTATTTTGTGAGGCCGCGGATTGAACGCAGGGCCTCATCCATGGTGGGCATATGCTCTACCACTTAACCCCACCCCTAGCTCGTGAATCATTCTTGATTGCTTTATCTACATGGCTTAGCAGGCTCCTCTTCAGAACTGAATCTTCAAACCAGAACTGCACTGCAAGTGTATGTGTGAACTATGATGTCCTATAAGCTTTGGTTCAAATCTTGGCCTCACTGTAATGTCACACAGGTTACTTAACCTCCCAGAGCCTTGGTTCTCACCATCTGCCGGACTGTGTGAAGATTTGTGCACGCATTCACTGGTTTATTCATTAAATAACCCAACCCAGGTGCTAACCATAGCCAGCACTGTGTTAAATGCTAGGGACAAAGAAGCAAAACAGACTTGGATCCTGCTCTCCACACAGATTATAGTGTGGCAGAGGAGGTGGACACAAAAACAAAACTGCAATTACTACATCTGCTGAGACTGTCACAGTGGATCTCACCTAGTGAGGGAAGGTCCCCTTGTACCTGAGTCCTAGGCTGGCTCAGATTTCTGCTCATGTGGGTTTAACCAGCATCAGGAGCTGTGGATGCAGGCTAGCCTTCTTGTCTCTGTGTCATCTTTTTTTTTTTTGAGACAGGGTCTCCCTTTGTGGTTCGGGCTAGCTCTGAGCTCAGCCTCAAACTCACCTCACAGCAATCCTCCCACCTCTGCCTCCCGAGTGCTGGGATTATAGGCGTGAGCCACCACGCCTGGCATTGTGGTATGTGGTGCTGATTGCTGCTGAGCATGAGTCTCCACGCCCAGTATTGTATGTGGTTACCAGGGAATCGAACCTGGGCCCTTGCGCTTGCAAGCCAGGCGCCAGAACCACTGAACTAACTTCCCGGCCCTCTATGTCATCTCTCATCTTTGAACAAGCTTGAAGGCATGTTGTAATAGTGGTGGGAAAGAAAGAATGAGGGAGAGGGAGGAGGGAAAGGAGAAAGAGAAATAGAGGGGAACGGGAAGTAGGGTTCATGCCAAGACAGGAGAATTCCTGAGGCCTGAGAACGGAAGTGCTGCAGAACCACCCTGGTTCATTTATTGGCCAAGCGAAAGCAGTCGAGATTAAGCAGCCAAGGTTGGAGAGGGCAGAGACTCCACCTCTTGGAGTTGTTGCAAGGTCAAGCTGCAAAGTACTTGTGAATTCTTGGGGAGAGTTGAGTACTGGAATTATTCTGCAATCCATGTAGCACATTAAGAGAGAAACTGAAAGAAGCTTCCTGTGGGAATAGATTAATGGATTAATATGGTCTTTAGACAACTTCTGTACACACAGAGAAAACAATCAGACAAGAAAAAAAACATTGTGCAGAAATGTTTATAGCCATGGTATTCGTAGTAGTCAAAACTAGAAGCAAGCACCATGTCCTTCAGTAGGTGACTGGTTAAACGGGGGCAAAACATTCACCAGAATATTATTCCATGACACGAGTGGGTTACCCAACCTATAACAGATGTAATGAAGTTTAAACACCTACTATGAAAGTAAGTGTAAAAAAGCCAGTTCCGAAAGGCTGCATATGATCTGGCTCCACCTGTATGACATTCTGGAAAAGGCACAACTGGAGAGACAGTGAAAGGATCAGTGGTTACTGGGAGATTAAGGTGGCTGAAGGGAGAGATCAAGAGGTGGAATGCAGGATTTTCAGGGCAGTGAAACTATTGTGTGCAATACTACAGTGGAACATACCCAACACACACTTGCTAAAATCCATAAAAAGGGTGAATCCTAATGTAACCTATGAACTTTAATTAATATTAGTCTATCAGCTAAAATGCATCATAGAAATGCAAGATGTTTGCAATAAGGAAAAAAAAAACTATGGGAGGTGAGAATATGTTTTGGCTAAGTGTCTCCCAAAGGCAAATGTTACAGAATCTGTCTCCAGCTGCAGCACTGTTGGGTGGTTGAACCTTTAAGAGGAGGGCCTAGTTACAAATGTTCTGGCCTCTGGGGCCTCACCTTGAAGGAGATGCTGGGACCCAGCCTCACTTGTTCCTGGCTGCCATGTGCTCCTGCCACGATGTGTTGCCTTGCCCTAGTCCCAGAGGAGATGGCACCAAACCACGGACTGAAAGTCCGTGTTTTCAGTCCACGGACTGAAATCTGTCTCTAAAACAGAACCAAAACAAACCTTCCCTTTTCAATTTGATTGTTTCAGGAATTTTGTCATAGTCACAGAAAGCTGATTAACACAAGCTCCAAGTCAGAATGAAGAGTGAGGGAGAGAAAAGGGAAGAGAAAAAAGAAAAGTAGAGGGAGGGGCAGAAAAATTCAGCAGAGGCTTCCCATGGGTACACCTGAATTGCACCAGTCTCAGGCAAAATTAGCACAAAAGCACAGAGCAGACATAATCCCTACAAATGCTAGTTAGTCACTGTCTTTCGGTTGTTCTCAGTGGAAATGTAAAATTTCTCTATGCTTTTCCATCTTAGATCTGTTTGTACCACACTGAATTCCTACCTACTAAAAGGTAAAACAAATAATTATCCCAGGATCTAAACTCCTGCATAATGAATTTGTTACCATTCTAAGCATTTTAATGCAAGGGTGGATTCATAAAAAATAAGTGAAATCTCTGAAGAGCAGGAAAACAAACTAAACCGAAGGGGAAAATATACTAGAAAATTGAAATCAGAGCTAGAAGCAGTGAGCAGTGTAAGAATAGGAAATCAGCTGTTGCCCCTTGAGAATAATGCCAAAACCCAGCAATGGGAACGGAAGACTAATTATTGAAATCATTAGACAATTTGAGAACTAAGCCCTAGACTCTTATCACTTTGCCCCAGTGGAGTTACAGTAGCCTCAGTAGTAACGACCCCAGGCTCAGGAAAAAGACAAAACATGCCAGACATTGAGTGGCACACACCTATAATCCCATCCAGATGGTTGAGGCACGAGGGACAAAAGTTCAAGCCCAGCATGGGCAACTATCTTGAAATAAAAAATAAAAAGGGATGGCTGAGTGGTAGCACTCAGGAGGCAGAAACAGAGGCAGAGGGAGGAGGAGTGCTGTGAGTTTCAGGCTCACCTTGGCTACATAGTAAGCTCAGGGCCAGCCTGAACTACAAAAAGCAAGACCCTGTCTCAAAGATCAAGCAATGAATCAATCAATAAAAAGGGCTGAAGATATAACTTAGTGTGAAAGCTCTAGGTTTAATCCTCAGTCTTGCAAAAAGGAATGAATGAATGAAAAGTTGTATCTGAAAAGTCTCAAGTGGATCCTCACAATGCTTTCCAGGATTAAAGTAAACTAAATATGCCTTTAAAGCCATAAAAAGAAAAATGAAAAACAAAATGAATGAATTCAAATGAAGGCCACCAGAAATATAAACATTAAATTTAGACCTCCATGAATTCACAGTATTAGAATCATTAGATATGGAATATAAAATATCAATGTCTTAAAAGTTACATGAACTCTGAATACTGAATTTAAAAAAAAATGAACAAGAAACTATCAGGATTGATCGGGCACGCTTAGACTCAAATATGAAAAATGTAACAAAATCACAGCGAATAGATTTAATAGCAGACAAGATACATGAAGAAACTGGTGAAGCGGAACACGAAGCGAAGAAATTGGGCCGCACGCAGCTCAGGGACGCAAGGACGGGAGCGGGAAGGAGATGAGGCAGAATGAAGACATGATGGATATGACTCGGGTCTCGGATGGAGACAATGAGGTCATGTCTGATAACTTCAAAAAGGACAGAAGCATGATTCATAGATAGAAGACATCTACTGCAAGCCAAACGGATTGAATAAGGGTAACACCCTGAGATGAGCTGGCATGAAGCTGAAGAACCATCAAACTGTGCCACAACAGGCCAGAGTTGTCCTGTTTACAGAAAGACACCATATGAATACCGACTTCTTGACAATGGACAGCAGAAATCAGCAGGACAGTCGGGTATTTCACTAACTTTAAGATGCCATAAATTCTAAATCATACTACTTTTTCAAATAACACCAATAAAGAAAAACTATTGTGCTAATTAAACTATAGCAGGCACAATAAAGTCTGAGGTGTAAGAAGGAAAGGTGTGATGTAAGGTACTGATGTACACAATGGTACAGACCCAAAATAACGATCCAAATTTCTAACTTAGGGGTTTTCAAAAATCAGATCAGAATGTTGTTCTGCAATACCCTGGGAATCGGGAACATGTTGATCAGAACTACAGTGTTCCAAAGTTTCTTACTGTTAAAAAAAAAAAGGGTCATAAACCAGATATTTTTAGATTTTATTGAGTGCATTGAAACAGCTCAGGAGTAAAGAGAAAAATTTCCAGATTAGTAGAGAGGGAGACATGTAAAAGAAAAACAACCAACACAACAGAACATGACAAAAGAAGAAGCATGTGAGAGACAAATGCTACAGAAGATTGACGGAAAATAAAAATATTAGCAACTGAATAACAATAAAAATGTATGTATGTACCTGTTTGTGTGTCTGCCCATGAGTGTGAGCTGCAGCAAAGGAAGTGATGCAGATATGTTTAGATACGTGCAGATCCAATACTTAAAAAACACTGATCATGAATGAATTAAATGTTCAACTTACAAAATAAGAGAAAGGACAGAACAAGGCGTCAGAATGCAGAAGGGCAGAGAATCAACAAACCAAAAGTTGGCTTTTAATAGATTAAAATAGACAAAATTTGGGAAAATAGTCAAGAAAAAGAAAGTGAGAGGGAACAAAAAGTAAGTACACATTTAACAGAGGTTTAAAAAAATTCTCTTGAGGTCCAGGAGGGGATTTAGCTCAGTGGTTCCGGTGCCTGCCTGGCAAGCACAAGGTCCCTAAATCCGATCCCCAGTAATCACACACAACAGTGCTAGGCATGGAGACTCACATCTACCAGCAATCAGTACTACACACCACAGTGCTGGGTTTGGGGGCTTATTCCTGTAATTCCAGCACTCGGGAGGCAGAAGCAGGAGGACTGCTGTGAGTTCCAGGCTTGCCTGGGCTACATGGTGAGTTCAGAGGCGGTCTGAACTACAAAGTGATACCCTGTCTCAAAACAAAATAAAAAAATTTCTCTTGAGCTACTTCATGCTAGTTATAGTTACATGTGTAGAGTGAGTATTTAGAAAATTTCTTTTCACAAGCGATTTAAGAAAAAAATAAAAATACTGAATAGTCTTAACAATCCTGAGAAAAATAAAACCAGCAGTTAGACCTTCTCACAAATACAGATTAGGTTACTTTGTAAATTCTCAAAGAATAGGCCATTCTAATCTCTGAGAAATTCTTCTAGGGAGCAGTAAAATCACCCACACTTCCCAGTCCATTTAAGGAAATTATTGTAATCTTAATTATATCTAAAATTATTATAGTCTTAAAACCAGACCAGAAAAAGTATAAGGAAGATGGCAGGCTAATATCATAAACATACATATGCAAAAATCCCCAGTGAAGTATGAATATATTGAACTCAGTAATATATAATCAAATATGACCAACAGTGTAAAAGTAATTTTAATATTAGATGATGCTATACTATACTAAAGCAAGACTCTGAAACATAAATCTCCAGGAAATGTATCACATCATCTGCACTTCAGTATGTTGTCCTGGGAACACAGATTGGCTCTGCGCTCAGCCACGTGGCCTCACTCACTGAGGCTGACCTCAGCATCTTATTTGAAGACACCAGGCTCCCAACCCTGTTGATTCACCACCTCCGTTCCCCTGCTTCACATTCCCCACCGCAGACATACCGCACTATTATCAGTTAGCTGTCTCTTTCCTCCGCTCCCCTCTCACCCACCCTGCCCGCTCTGATGTAAATTCTGCAGGGGCAGGGATTTCCACCTCCTCCCTCCACTCGGCAAAATAAACAATATGGCTATGAACTTCTGTAACACGGAGGATGGACTCACTCGTGTGCCTTGAAAATTACCACTGTCTTATCCATGTTGCTTACTTTTCAATGACAAAGAGACAAGTGTAATCGGCAAATCACATTAATTCACTAGATACAATGCTCCATTCTGAAATGTCTTCAAATATATCTCAATAGTAAGAAAAACACCTTCCACGAGGGAATTTAATTGTGCATATTCATATGTTTTATATCATGAAATAAGTGACACAAATATGCTGGCCTAAAAATATTAGCGTATCACAAAGTAAAAAAAATTATGTGATACTAAAAAAAAAAAAAAAGGCTTTGATCACTTGTTTTGACATGGGTAAGCTACAGAACACAGTAGCAAAATGAAGGATCACTGAGATCCAAACAATTATTGGTATCAACAAAGCTAAGAATAAAGGATTGAACTTCATCTTATTGCCATAAGCTATTATCACAACAAATCTTTCACATACAATTCAGCGCCATTTGTATTGATGTTCATTTCATGTCAACAGCTCCAACCCTGAATGTTCAACACCCAGAATATACTCGCTAAGCTACAGCAGTCCAAGCCACAGCACAAAGTTCTGAAACACCAACAGATTTGCTAGTCAAAATTATAGCTATTTTCTAGCTGGGTAGGAAAGTATTTTGTCCCTTACAGCAAAGTTGGCTCACAGAAACAATCTCTCCCTGAGGACTCCTCTCTTCACAAAAAACACCAGCCAATCAGCTCTTAACATGTGAAAGCGTATAAAATAATGTCTTGGTCAAATAGAGGACAAAAGGTCAAATGATACTATTTTTCATAAAGCTAAATTTATTCAATTTAAATGATGATCCTTTATTCTCAGATTGTGTTCTTCCTGCTTTGGGGGCACTAAAATATCTTCTTTTACATAATGATTCTGATAACAGATGGCAACTTTTTTTTTTTTTTTCTGTTTTGTTATGTCCTTAGTGAGCAAAATTAACAACTAGAATCACCTAAATACCCTAATTAAATTTTCTCTCTTTCTTTTTTAATTTACTGGTGCTTCAAACCAGAACGAACTACGGCCTAGGCAAAGTCCTACCTCCTGTGTTACATATTTCCCAGTACTGGGCTTTTCCTTGGTGATACGGTTGAACAGATTTATGAAGCATGATATCAGTCTTAACCTATAATGATCCAGTGTCATCATGGCCTTATTTCAAGCATTAAAAAAATCCCTTTATCCAACAGCATTGTTATATCATTTTTATTAAAACCAATTCTATCAGTAGCCATAGGTTACCAACTTAAAAATTATAATGCCAACTCCGTGGTACCCTTAACTGTTACAGAAGCAGTCTATGCTATATATGCAAGCAACATTGGTGCAGCTTTGTTTCCTTATTCAGGGTTTCAGTGGCACCAAAGGAAGCTGCCAGTCTCAATGTACATTTTGGCCCATTTACCTTTGTAATTCAAACATGCCATACATTGAAACTGAGGAGAAATAATACACATTGTGAGAAAGCGTATTTTTTCCATGGGTCTCACATGTGAGAAGTAACTTTTCTTTTTGCAAATATTTTTATGTCATTAGCTACTTTTGAGAAAGAAGAGTTCCATATAAATGTACAAACTGATAATATATTTAGAAAATCGTACAGATCTATATAAATTGCAGCTTGTATGCCCATAAGTGAATCATGAATCCCCATTTCCTCAAAGTATCTAGAGAGAGAGAGAGAGACAGAGCATAGCCAGTACATTTTCTAATATGTTTCTGATAAAATGTAAATATAATGATCATTAGCATCTTGGCCCTGATGAAAACTGTTGAATTTTACACCTGTCTCTTGTCATTCTATGATTTGTTGTTAACTGTTTCATCCTTTAACATTGTTCTTGGCAATATTAGTTCTATACACATTTGTTAGGAGCATTTACTCTTCAAAATTTTTCCAGGTGGTACCAGACGACATCAGGAACTCTCAAGAGCAACATCTGTTTTTTCCCCAGTCATGATGATGCTGAGCCATATCTGTTCACTGCTAAAATGATGAACACATTCTGGGGACCGGTGGGCATCAGGCAGGGCAGAAACATCTGGTCAAGGTGTGCAGTGCAGGTGTCGATGCTTAGTTCTTCTTGTTTTTCTTCAGAAAGCGAGCTCGCACAGCCTTGTTCATATTCATGATTACTTTAAAGTAAACCCAAGAAGGCAAGGCTAAGGTGAGCGAGGCCTAGGGAAAGAAATGGGGGAGATACATAATGATGGCCTACAATGTGGCCTAAATTAAAGCCTGCAGTCTTCTGTTTTACTGTACTGCTACTTTATCGACAGGCCATTTCAAAGTTCTTGGGTCTGTATTAAACATAGAGACTTTGTAAGCCTAGACAATGTAGTAAGTCAGTAGACATTAATAAATTATTTGACTCAGCAGGGAAGGAAAATCTCACACTGAAGGGTACCAATTGAAAAATGAAATCTACATACCATGAGAGAATGGACCAGGTATCCACAGGTGCGAGATTCCAGGCCTACTGTATTAAGCGCAGACTTCACAAACGTGTCTGGAGAGGGCTTATCCAGAGTTGGCTTGCGGATTTTAGACAGTTTTGTAGCGACGAAGTATGGCAGGACACTCTAGAGAGATGACAACCCCCACCAACACATGCAGTGATTAGGAGACCACAGAATCGGAAGACATGGTGAGCTTCACTAACTGCTGGTCGTCGTGGAAGCTCTAATGACATCTAAACTTTGAATCTTGGAGAGGAAGACACAAGCAGCTATCCAAAGCCAATTTGGCAGCATACCACAGCAGCATCAAAGAAATTGTAAAACTTAGTTTTATCAAGTAAGCAGAATTTGAGACTAGAGAAAACGTTAAAAATAAGCAGAAACATACCTTTTGGAAGCTTTAAAACAAAGACTTTGAACCACAGTGCAAAGAGTAGAGATTCAAGACAGGACATTCTTCCCCGACTGAAGGACCGTCAGGTATGAGATTTCTGTCATTTTACCTTTCTAAAGAGATACTAATTTTCTCTATAATTTAAGTTGGTTCTGTCACTGTTGGTCTTTCTAAAATAGGTATTTCATTTTCTCAGCTTTATGTTATTACTTTCCATCCTTAATTTCTTATCATTCTGAGTGTTACAAACTTTGCTACTGGTAAAATAGGACCATCTCCTTTTGTTCTTTTTTGGGAAAAGATAAGAGTAACCAACTATCCACAAACTGGGAGGCTAAGACACCTGATGGGACACATCTGCAGGTGACCTGTGAGAGGAATTTAACAAATGCTAAGTCCCTTGTTGCTCTACATGCAGGACGTACCTCAACACAGAATATAAGGGAACCCTGCCACGACAAGTCTGGAGTCATGATAAAAGAGACTCCTCCTGGGATGTGTGAGACCCTGAGTATGGAAGTGCACCAATGAATGTGCTGTGAGAGGAAGGGTAGAAATGAAGTGATACACATACTGAAGAAGGTCTATTCTGAAACATGGTGGTAAGGTTGAAATGTGCTCCATACGACAGGTTTCCTTTTTGCTGACACCCGGAAGGAAAGGACCTATGACATTTTGGGCTTCTGTGCATATACATACTTTGGGGATTTTGTAGTATTCCTACTTCCAAGTAAGGAGCCAAGGATTAGTATACACCATTCCTTATCATGTAAGCTCAAACTCCAGCCCAGTTCAGAGCCAAGAATCCAAGGGTCTAGCCACTGTCATTTCCATCTTTCTTTTTTCTGATCCCTGTAGATGCAAACACACACTAAGTAACTTAACTTCACTAACACACTTCAATACCTGGGCCAACTTTGGTTATGTAACGTTTGGGCTTTTCTGAAATTACTGGGACTGGCATTATATGTTTACCCCTCACTTAATGAATAAAATTTTTTTGTTGTTAAAAATTTTTAATTTGAAGTATTTTGCTAAAAGGATATGAGCACACTGACCAAAGAAATATTTCTGACTGACAGAAGTATGAAATGCAGTTTAATGGGCATTTCAAATGTATTCATTGAAGAAAGGTTAAAAGAGAATATACATATTCTCTGACCTCAAATAAGGGACAGAAGCAAACCTAATCTCTGGTCTTACATGATCTCCCACATGGAGATCAGAATCTGCGAAAGGTGTAAGAGTTGAGTATGCCTCCCAGCAGCACTGTAAGGCTTTGTCCCTTTCCTCCACCCTTCGGTCCTCCATCCTTAATGCGCCTGAGGCATGAGCTGATTTTGGAGGAGAAGCTGCACTGCCTGACTGAACCACTTGATGGTGCCATGAGCTAATTCATCCCTCAGCTCCACAGCGGTGACAATCGAAAATCCTGACTCCTGGGTGGAGGCAAGAGATACACAGGCAGGGGCTCCAGGCTGAGTTATATTCTAACAAGTAGGAAATGTGAATTCTCATCTGGAAAGGGAATTTCTTTCTTTCCACCATGGGTTTCCATATGGCCTAGAAGATGGGTGGGGGTGTGTGTGTGTGTGTGTGTGTGTGTGTGTGTGTGTCCAGAGACAAAACAGCTTTTGAGCCAACTCCTAAAAGGGCTGGAGGGCTTTGCTTGGCAAACAAACACCAGCATAGCAGGAGAAAATAAAAAAGAGACACAGAAGAACAATCTCTTGTAGTTCTTGTGGCAACTGCAAGAAATTCAGTGTGGTTCAGACACCAGAAATGTGTGAAGCAGTGGTAGGAAGGTGCAGAAACGAAATCCAGTCGTTAAATGGTATCAAGTGCTAGAGCGTGAGCTCCATGAAGACACAAAGTCACCACTGCCCTCAATGCTCGGTTGGAGGACTGTGCGTATTTACTGAGAATCAGCAAAATACCCCCCCCCCCCGTGGACAGCAACAAAGAACAGCACCGGGCCCTTTCCACTGTTACCATCCCAAACACGAGGAAGTTGGTAAGGTGAGAGTTTAAGCGATAGTCTCAAGTTTAAGTGAGACGATTTATCTAAACAAGGACAAATGTACAGATTGAGCTACTTGCCACAAAAATGTTAAAATAATATTAAAAGCTATGTACAAGAAACATTTATTTTTATTAACACAGGCATCCAGATACATCCTTAAACTGTTAATGAAAGGCTCAAGAAACAGTAAGCAATCCTTTCCTCCACAAACTCAGGAAAATATCTGGGGAGTCAGATCAAGAAAATACTCATATTTTTATAGGACGTACTGTGGTCAGAAAAAAATTTGTAAAGTTCTTGAAGCTCAACAAGTTGTCATGACAAATACTGCTCAGAAACTACCTGACCTTGATAGTTCCAGATTTAGGTAAATTTTCTGGTTTCTCAATAGAAAATCCGAAACTGGTTAGGCCTTAAAGGAAACGCTATTGAGGCTTTGTCCTTGCTCAGCCTATTAAAAAAAAAGTCTCTGGGGACAACTTTGTAGCTTTTTCCTTCTCACTCACCAGAGTAGACTAGTAGGTATCTGTCTCCACAAAACTGAGGGAGTCTCAATTCAGAAGACAGAGACCACTACAACTTGATGCCGTGGGATGGTGGAGAGGACACCCAAAGCTGTATCACCACTGTGCAAGACTCACACAACTAAGCTTTGGAACTTCGCATGGAGCAACCGTGCCTCTTCCATACACAGTAACTGTGCATTAAGTACACCCAAATTTAAAATGCCCAGAACAATTCATAACAGGGCTTTTCAGTGTATTTGTGCAACTCAGAGCTCTAGAGATCTGTCTCATTCACCTTTCTGAGCAGAGGAGCCCACACAGATTCTCAGGGCAGAAGCTGTGGCTCCTAGGAGGCATAGCAGGAAACTTCACTTTTTTAGCCATCTGTGAACTGCACAATCTAAAGTCCTCCAGAAAATCTGAGCAATTATACACATATGTGCCAGGTGTGGAGTTTATAATACTCTCCTTGTGGACCATGAAATGAACTTTTCCACAAAATGGCCCTTGACTAGCTCATAGGTAGAAAATATTAAAGAAAAAGAATTGTTCTGATGGTACAGAGATCTCTGCTGTCTGACAATAAGTTAAAAAGGCCTGGATCGGGGATTTAGCTCAGTGGTTCTGGCACCTGTCTTGCAAGCGCAAGGGTCTGGGTTCGATCCCCAGTTAACCACATACAATACTGGGCGTGGAGACTCACCCCAGCAGCAACCAGTACCAACACCACAGTGCTGGGTGTGGTGGCTCACGCCTATAATCCCAGCACTCGGGAGGCAGAGGCAGGAGGATTGCTGTGAGGTGAGTTTGAGGCTGAGCTCAGGGCCAGCCTGAACTACAAAGCGAGACCTGCCTCAAATTAAAAAAAAAAAAAAAGAAGGCCCCTTCAAAATAACATGTGTAAAGCCCAAAATGAAGGCATTCAAAATACTCTCTGTTCTGAACAAACAAAATTCTGGATTAAATTCTGGCTGATGATCCTACAAATGGTGTAATTTCAAACATGTGGAATTTATGTTATCTGTCAAGAACAAAAAGAATAACATTGTCAGTGCACAAAAAGCATCCACTTAGTAACAAATAATTTGAGCACACACCAGAACAATCCTTAGGCACTGAGAATACAGTTGTGCAGAAACACAGAGTTCCTAATTTTATACAGCTTATATTTTGGTGGGGGGGGACCTATACCACAAATGAATAAAAAATAGACACAAGGCTGTAACAAAAAGGAAGAAATCTAAACTTGGGAAAAGGATATTGATGGGTGGAAGCCGCTGATGGAGTTGGGTGGCCCTCTCAGGGGCTGTGACATACACATAAAGATCTGAAGAAGGGAGGGAAGCCAGCTGAAAGGTACAACAGAGAGAAGAGTCTTTTAGACTGAGGGGAGACCAGTGCGAAGGCCAGGAGACCAGGACGAAGCAACTGTATGCTCTGGGTGCTCCAGGAACTATAAAAGGCCAGACAAGCAGGGGGACGATGCAACATCATGCAAAAGTTTGAAATCAGAACCTTGTAGGTCCTAAGAAGATGAGAATCTGAAGCAAAGGAGTGAAACGGCTTGATTTTGCTGCTGTGAAGAAACTTAGGCAAGGACAGGAGCGCAGAGGGCAGACAGGGCAGTGCTGCAAGCACAGGTGTCTTGGGGAGAGGTGGTAGAAGCAGTCAGACCCTGGGTGTGTTCGAGGGTAAAGTCAGTCTGGCTTCCTGATGTGGCGTGTGGGGGGCAGCAGGGGTGAGCATGGTGCTGGCTGAAATCTGACCAACTTGCACTCAAATTCCAGCATTACCCTCAGTATGACACGCTCTTCAGGGGGCTGGATTCCTAGGGGACTGGGGACACAACATCTCGTGTGCTGTTCTGCTCTGAGAATCAAACCAAGCGCGACTGACTAAAACGCTTGAGATTCGAGTTCTAGGGCGCACTAGCAACTACCTTTGGAACTTCAGTATTTATATTTTCAGGTTCAATTTGGAAAGAACTTGGCTGAACCTTTGTACACTCTCAGAGGGGCTTGGACATCATTTTCCAAAGAATATGTGGCCATCGAGGGAACTCAGTGGACACCTTCACCCTTCTGGACACAGAGCTCGTGGTTTGGAGGGACCCCTGAGCCAGCAGGCCTTGCAGTGTGACTGTGTTGTAACAGGATCCAAAATAGACATCACCTCTGAGCAGAAGGCAGATTCACCTGGTCATAGTCCCATTATCCCAGCATATCTAATTGTACTCCAAAGCCATTTCTTAAAGTGGGTTCAGTTGACCAGATACGAATATTTCCAGTGAAAATCTTTACATGACTGCTTTACAGTTCTATTTAGATTCCATCTGCACTGAAGACACACTCCATTACCTCTTTTTATTGTCACTGGCAATTAATAAGAAAAATGGAGGGAGATGTATGTTTTCAGTCCTGATGGCCTTTTCTGAATACCTAGCTTTCTAGTTTTTCAAAGTCAAATACCTGTATGATTAGTTTAAGCAATATTTTAACAGTATACAAAGAATACCTTTCATTAAAAAAAGAAACTTGAATTTTTTCTCACTTGTCTTATTTTCCAAATTTCACAGATGAAACCAAATCTAGTCTATTCTGATTAAAAACCATGTTTTCAACTGAATTACCAAGACCATCATCTCACACCAGCAAAGGGGATAAAACTTCTGAGAAGTACTGGCACAAAGGCGTGGGACCTAAGGATCCATCCATGCTGGTGAGCTCAAATTTAAACGCCATATACTTTCTTCGCTGGGGGTAGAGGAGTTGAGACAGGGTCTCTCTATGTGGTTCAGGCTGGCCTTGAACTCACTACGTAGTCCAGGCTGGCTTTGAATTCGTGGCAACCCTTCTGCCTCAGCCATTTGGGTGCTGGGATTACAGGTGTGAGCCCCTAGGCCGAGGCATAACACAGACTTCAAGCTACGTGCACCCAGGTCAAACCCAGATGCGTATGCTCCCCACACTCCCATCTGCTTGTACACAGTGGCCCTTTGGTTTCATCACAGCATCTTACTCGTGTAGAAGTTCAAGTACTGTCTGTCTCCTCCCGCCAGATGTAAATCCAACCACAGCAAGGCCTGCAGCTTCTTTACTGCCACTGTGTCCCGGTTCCCAGACTAAACATGTCCTTTAAACATTTCTCGATTGAAGAAATGCAGAATGTGATAAAGCAATGTATCTACCTCTACTTTGGGGCCCACTGACAGTATATGTTTAAATCAATCTATCTCTCCTTTTTCCCTCCATTTCCTCACTGCCTGCCAGACAACAGGCATTTATTATTTGGTAAAAGGAACAGGACGCAGGACTCCATGACCCTTAGTCGCCTTGTAAAATGGGAATAAGCTCAGAGGGGACAATAAACAGGTGAACTGGAGCCTGCACTTGATGCCGATACACACAGTCTTGCCTCTCCTCTTCACACTTACCGACCACTTCCCCGATGGCAGTGTGTCCGTGTCACACCGCTGACTCTCATATTAAGATGGGTCTGTCAGGGAATCACTCGGTGCAAATCAAGGAGAAATTATAATAGGAGGCAGGATCTGTGTGTGTTTTAAAGTGTCTCCTCACAGACCACTGACGGAACAGGGACAGTGGGTGACACAGGACCAGGGGCCATAACCAACACTGGGAAAGAGCAGAGGACACCGGGTCTCCCCAGGAGAGGAAGACACGAAGCTAAGGAAGGCTTCTAAGGAAGACATGAAGCTCTGCATGTACTACTTTGGCTAGAAAAGCAGAACCTGCAACTGAGAAGGAGGACACATTAGATAAGCTCCAAATGAGGATTCTCCAATAAAACAAGAGGGGGACGCCGGTGTGGTGGTCACACCTGTAACCCCGGCACTAGGGAGGCTAGGACAGGAGGACAGTGGGCTTGAGGCCAGCCCAGGCTACACAAGACTGTGCCTTAAACAAAATGAAACCCAATGCCACACAACAAAACAGCAGAAAACACACCAACCAACCAACTAGCCAGCCGGCCAACACAGAAGGGAGTGTTGTCCCCTTCAAAAAATGTCCGTGTCATTAACAACACAGAACATTTCCAGAAATATTAAAAAAAAAGTCAAGAAACAGGACAGCTAAGTACCTGATCCTAGGTGAGTGGTTTACCAGCAGCTGAAAAGTACAATAAAGGGTAGGCTGAGGAAGAGGATCACAAGGTCAAGGTCCTCTAGGCAACTGTCCTTGTCTCCAAATAGACTGTAGCTTAGAAGGGCAGCATTTGCCTACCATGTGCAGGGCCTGGGTTTGATCCCTAATGCCAATAATAATAATAATAATTATATATATATATACATAAATAAACATTATAGGGTCAAAAACTGAGCAGAGGTGACATATTAGGTTGAAATATTACACTGAAATTGAGTGCATGGACTGGGGATGTGGCTCAGTGGTGCTGTGCCTGCTGGCAAACGCAAGATCCTGAGTTCTGTTCCCAGTATAAAAAATAGAACAAAACAAATGGGTACAGTGGCTCATGCCTGTAAACCCAGCCCTCTGAGAGGCTAAACCTGGGCAACTTGGAAATAATTTAATGAGATTCTATCTCAAAGTAAAAAATAGGCACCTAGTTCAATTCCCACCCAAGAAAAATTAAATATAAAATCGGTAACTGTGCCATGGTTATATGTGAGAATATCCTTATGTTTTTAGAAATATACACTCAAGTATTTGGAGATTAAAAAAAAAGCACAACAATATGCAGCTTAACTCCAGGAAGACAAAAGGGACAAAACGTTAAAGAAAATGTGTATCCAGGCAAAGAGTATTGTAACTTTTCCATTGACTGAAAATTATTTCCAAATAAAATGACTCTTAAAAATCTTGTGAAAGTTCTAGGGAAGAAAAGCACCGGAGACAGAATTTTAAGGCTCAGTCTCAGTTCCAGCTCTGCACACCAGCTCAGAACACAGCATACAGGAGTTGGAGGCCAGAGCCCATTCCCCTGCTGGGCAGCTCCCTTGTGAATTTTACCCTTTGAGAGACTGAAGCACAACTCTTTTACTCATTTTTAATTATGACAACAATGAGAACAAACAGTCCTTATCAACGTCCCAAACCTTTTGAGAAGGTTCACCCGAGAAGGCGTATTCAGAGTGTCTTGCTATGTTGCTTGGGCTGACCCGAAATTCCTCGGCTCAAGTTCTCCTGCCTCAGCCTCTTCAGTAGCTGGCACTATCAGTGTGTGCCACTGTACCAGCTGTTGCTACTGTTTGTTTGCATTTCCAGGAAATAGCTATATAACGGCAAACATGAATTCTAAGGGAATTTTACATACTCTTACTTCAGGAAAGAAGTTGAGGCAAAGGCGGGGAAAGAAAAGCAAAGGGAAAAATACTGGTGGAGAAGTCATACACAATAATCTAGACAAAATTTTGCAGTCTAGACAAAATAATCCCACAAAGCAGTGTGACCCCGCTTACTTGGAGGCAGGCCTGAAGAGATAGCAGGCGCCCAGGGAGAGGTTAAAAATTTAAAACCAGAAGCACACAACAGCAACAGACACAGATCCTGAGGCCCTGGACCACAGGACTGCTTGGCAGAAGCCAGGGCTCCCAGGTGCCTTGTGATGTCACTGTGAGCCAACCAGATACAAGGATACAACCTGTTCCCAAGACTGGGCAAGGGGGAAGCACCAGAGTGGAAGGCAGAGACACAGGGAGTCCCCGACAGCTGAGAGATAGGCTCCAAATGCCCTAGGGGTTGGCACAGGATGCCCCGTGGTGAGCCGTGAGCAGAGCCTTGAGAGATGGAGGAAGGTCCCAGGATACACTGGGGTAGCCCAGAGAGAATCTGGTTGGAGATGCCAGTGGAGGCTGGGACATGAGGTCTTCAAGGGCAGAGCGTACAGGGCACGCATGAGCCCATTCCGGCCCAAATGCAGGGGGGATGAGAGAATGGCAAGAAAGACTGCGGCCTCTCGGAGCCTGAATACAACGTGAAACTTCATAGCACCCCACTGGACAACCGCGAAGGAAAGCAACACTTTATGGTTTTTAACAAGATCATCCCGAAAAAATATGCAGGATAGAGTAGAAGGCAGAGTCAGCTGACAAATACTCCGAAGCCTCACAATCTGCAGACAGAAAACACCAGCAAAGAAAAACTAGTTTTAACTGTGCTTTGTTTAGACCAGACTTCTTTTTGCCCCTTTGATCAGAATTAACGCAGGGGTCTTTTTCTATTCTGCCTCAGAGCTGATATGTGTCCACATACGTGTGGCAATTGTCTTTATTAACATCTGAATCTTTTTTTTTTCTCCATCAAGTTGATTCCAAGTTTAAGCCTTCAATGATTTCATATGAGGAAAGATAATGACTGATAACATTATACAAGTGAGATCCACTGTTAGGAAAAAAACTAAAGCTTATCAAAGTAAAATACTCCAGAAGACAAATACTAATGTGTTTTTCTAGTAGTTCCCAGTCATGCCTGATTAATGAGCAGAGAATCGGAAGAAAAACAACTCTGAGGGAAACAGGCTCTGAAAATGTGAAAGGAGATGGCCCTGTCTGTAACAGAATGTTGGAAGTTGCTCGTCTGTGCTCCCAGGCCCAACACCACCATGCAGCACTGAAGTGGTCGCGGCTTCTGCTCCGGCCTCGGGTCCCCCCCAGTGCACCATTAGGGTTCTGGCCTGGGCTCTGGTCTTGGCGAGTACAAGCACTCGATGATAATGGACTCACCAGAAGGAAAAGAGCACTCTGCATGGCATATGTGGCACCTCATCTCTCACGAATGCTTTACTGGTTCCCTCGTTCCCACGACACCATCTACGTCGCAGACTTGTTCTGTTGGTGCGATGGTGTCAGGAAACTCAGGCAAGGAGCCCTGTCTTCCTCATGTTTATATAGGAAACTGAGAATCAAAATAATACCAGCCTATGACAATTCTATATTCCCTGGACAAAAGCCGAGGCAAGGGTTCAGTGGAGCAGCCTCTCGGAGGCCCTGGAAGATGAGGGGACCTCACCGTGGCGGTCATCACTCCCTTTCATTACGATGACTAAAAAGGCCCAGAGGCTACAGCCATACAGCACCGAGGCCTAGTTTACCCAGAGTCACATGCCAGCACCGCTGGTTTTGACACAGCCTAAGCCAGGGGATCCGACAACGGTCAGTGATGTCCTGCAGGTCTACGGCCAGTGATCTGGGGTTCAGAGGGCTTTTGGGGCCCAGCAAACCTGGATCTGAATCTAGGTTCAGCATAGACATATGGCTTAACCGCTTAACCTTTCTAACGTTCAATTTCAGCAACTTTTAAAACTCCCTATGGGATTGTTGTGAAAAGCAGCAAAATGATACATATGAAATGCTTAGCACTGTGACTGAAAATTGCTCAAATATTTAAATCTTACTTTGATTGATCATCTGAGGCCTAAGATGCAAAAAGCAAAATATGAGGCTCACAGGAAGGAAGGCTACAGTGAGGCCAGGTGTGTGCAGAGCCGGGGTAGGTGACGGGAAGGAGCAGGAAAGAGGCAGGAATTTCAACATTAAAAAATGTGCCTAACAACAGGAACACTGTGAGCCATCATCTCTTTGGGTTAAACAATAGCTGAGTGAGATATGCCCTCATAAAAACTCTTAATTTTGCTTATTTTATTGTGTATTGGATTACACAGCATTGAATCTACTAACTACACAATTAACTCAAAGGTCTACATAAAGATGAATTCAAAATGGACCAAAGACCTCATCAAAGA
>PVIR01024397.1:9584-26107 GCA_004026965.1 Petromus typicus | reverse complement strand
GGAAAAGTAAATTTGGAAGTAGACATAGTATGAATAGGAATTCTTTGGAGAAGAAAGAAGAAAGTATGGAAGCCAGTCTCTCTAACTTTGTATCTTAAAGGTTTTTTCTCCCCACCCACCCACCCAGATTCTAGTATTTAAAAGGTTCTACTACATTTTCAAAAATAAGTGATTGATCCCAGGTACTTTAGGTTCTGGGAGAAACTTGAAATTGGAATTGAGTCACAGGAGCTACCAGGTAAGTAGGCTTTCTTCAAGTATTGCAGTAATAAAAGGATCGCTGTAGGTCTCAGTTCTTAACACAAGGCCACACATCAGTGGGGACCATGTAACATCTTCCTATGGATCCCCGGATTTTCCTAGATTCTCCAATACAATGGGCCTATGGTCTTTGGTTTAATTTATAGAAGAGGTACTTTACCTATGTCTACCACTTATTTTTTTAGAAGTTCACACCAATGCCATTAATGAGATTGTTCTGCAAAAGAGGCTTCTAATTCTCCCCAATGATGACTCCCAATGATGCAGATGAGTCAGCTATACTCTTTTCACAGCCACTGAATGCTTCAAAGTACCTTCTAAATTACAGATTAAAATCATGCTGACGCATTTGCCTAGCATTTTGAGGCCCTTCATTCAATATCCAGCCTGCAAAAAAAATACAAAATCAAAACGAAAAACCAAATCATATGCTTCTCTATCACTAGGTGAAAAATGAAATTATAAAGTTAATTAGAGGAGATTTAGCTCAGAGGTTTCAGCACCTACCTCTCAACCACAAGAGGCCATCCTTAGTATGAAATTTAAAAAAAAAAAGTTAATCAAAAACAAAATGCCTGAATGGTCAAGGTCTCACAGCAGTCCAAAGCTCTCTGATAGTAAGACTTGGTCTGTTTTTATTTCTTTTCCTTTCTTGCTAAAGGTTCTCATACCCTCATCTTCCTCACTGGAATGAACTTCTGCTTCCCCTGGTGCCATAATTTCCTCAAGTTAGAGTGGGACCCATCCATTGACCTACAAATGCTTCAAGCAGATGCATTCTGCTCTAGATATAAGAAATTATGGCAACAAAATGGAAATAGAGCTTTTGCAAATGGGAATAGAAAATGAGTGGGAAGGAGCAGCAAAGAATAAGTGGGGACAGGGACAAAAAAAGATGTTTTATACGTATTCAAACTCCCTATGGCAAATGTAATCATTATGTACCACAAACATGCACTAATAAAAAATAAATTCAAATTAATTAATTAACAATTAGAAAAGTGACCCTTTCCCTGCTGTGTGCTGCCACATACCTTGCTGACTCTGAAAGGACATTCTTTTGTTTCTGACTCAGGAAATTTCTTCATCCACTTTCCAACAAAATAGGCGGCATTAACCACAAGGATTTTTGTCTGGTCACTCACACTGCTGTCAGATAAAATGTCTTCAAAGTGGCCTGCAAACAATTTTTGAAAACCACAAATAGCAGTTATCCCTCCAAACTACATCTGATCTATGCATACGTGCTCCTTCACTGGGCATGTACCACTTCGAGTCATAGCATGTGGGACCTAGTGGCACAGACCCCCTACAATTTTAGGACTTCCTCCCTTTCGACCTGACCATGTCACAGTTGCCAAAGAAACTCAAGACTGGAAGTTGGGTCTTTATAAATCAAAGCCTGTGCTCTCAAGCAAAAACACATAGTCCGTGGCTTTATGTAAACCTAGCTCTGTGCTCAACATTTTCAACTACATTTTCTCCTTTTTTTCACAATAGTCCTGAAGGCAAAGATCATCCCCACTTTCTCGTTGAGAATATTGGAGCTCGTAGAGATCAAGGAGCTGTCATGGTTCACTCCTATGGGAAGCATGTCCAGTGCCAAAGTAACACTTCCTATTACCTAAAGACCCCCCCGCCTGCCTGCTCCTTGCCAGCTGGCCATTTACCTCAGGGTAAACTGTAATCATGACAAGCTAGAGTTCAATATGATGATTCCTCATTGTATCTGAATGGAACCTGACATTTTTCAAAGAATTTTCATTTTCCTAATATCCAACTTTCATATTAACCCTCAAAGCCCATCTCATAGACCTGGACCTTTATACAAAGAGCTCTGCCCTGGTTTTAATATTATCTTGTCACCACCTTAACAATTTTAATAAAATTTTTAAGTGCCTGCATTTTCATTTTTACACTGGGTGCTGCAGACTGTGTAACTGGTCACCCAACGCTGCATGTGTTACATACGCAAGAGCATCACTGAAGGAACTTAGAGAAATGACCCTTCTCTAAAAAGAAAGGTCACAAGTGGCACAGTGTCAACCTGAATTCTGAGCTTCTCTTTCCAAGTTCAGAAGTCTTTTCACTACCTTATATTTTCTAATCCAGAACCTTAGATGTATGGAGATTAAAAAAAATTAAATTTAATTAAAAAAAAACATTTGAGGGAAAATATAATTACTTAAAAATTCTAAATGCAAAACTCTAATAGCAATGTAAGCAAGAGCCACTTCATGCTTTTAATTTTTAAAATTTTGCTCATCCTGGCATTATATACATCAAGGTTTTATTTTCATAGATAAAGTCAAAGAAGCTTTATTTCAATAACATAGGCAAGACTTGTGTGTGTATTCATGTGCATACATGCAAATATATCTATGGCTGCCATTTGTTGGTCTATTATATTTAATTTTATCCTCATAACCTGGTAAAAATTATGTAGTGTATATCTCATCTTACAGTTTGATAAACTGAAGTTCCGTCTCATAATGGCAATCCTGGATTTGAATCTAGCTCCTCAACAGCTCCAAAGTTCCTGTTCATTCCACACTGTTATAAGTGGACTTTTCATTCATGAGCCAATGCCACGGTGAGCTTCACTCATTCTCGCAGGAAATGTCTCCTTTACCCAGAAATGTGTCTCTCCAAAGCCCGCAGCAACTGCCATATGCATCAGTCCTTCGTGACTGTCTGCTATTTTCCAAGTAAGAACCTAGATATATAATTACCATAACTATATTCCCCAGGAAAGGAGACTTAGTCACTGATTAGAAGCCAAATCTTTTTAGTTCCAATTCCTTTCGATCAGGGCAGAGATTCACAGGGAATTTTATTGGAGGGAGCAGGCAACAGAGCCTGAAGAGCCCTGAAGCAGCACTGAGTAGGAGGCAGGAATGTGTAGATACCAGACCTCCAGATTCTCAGAGAGGGAACTGCCAGGAGGAGTTGTGAGACCAAAGACAAGCTTCAACTACTGTTGCTTCACTGTGTTTTTCTGTATTTTTGTTTGCCTAAAACTCTTTTTCTTTTTTCCTTAATAAATCTGTAGAGTTGTTGAGCTAAAGAAAAGTCTCAAGTAACATCAAATTATACCAACTCCTCCATTTCCACACTTAAAAACTGGCCTCATGATTTGCTGAAAGCCATGCTGTTTGAGGCCCAACTGGGGCTCTTCCAGGGCCTGCAGCAGCTCCATGGAGAGCAAGGCAAAGCGAGCTGAAACTGAGGCACCAGTGACTGCTGCCAAGGGCCGAGACTCCACCAAAAGTGCCCAGAAATTCAAGCTGTTGACACGGATTGATGGGCAAGAATTTAGCTTGTGCCCTAAAAGTATTACCCAGTGAATCCTCCAGATGTTCCATTTTCTAATGCTTGGAGCAAGGATTTATGATAAGGGCGGCTCTATTTACTTAGCCATTTATAGCAGAACAAGCAAGGGATACTTGCCATCTGTGAGATCCTTAATGGAGTTGTTGATCTGAACTTTCGTTTCATCCAGTTTATCTTTGAAATCAACAGTTTCCAGTTCTTTTGCATATGGTCTCTTTGTAGAGCTGAGGAATTCCTGAAAACGATGAGTTCATAAAGTCACAGAGACTTAAAATATAGGTTCAAGTCATTATATTGTTGCAATGCTCTCACAAAAGGATTTTTAGAAATCTATTGTCAGGGACACACTTTAGGAATTGATAAAATATGAACTGAAATCTCAGGTACACAGTAGAGATTTTCTTTGCATTCAATATTTTACTTCTTTAATTATAAGACATCATTAACTATTAGATGCATCCATCAATTTAGTGCCAACTTTTAAGAAAATAAAAGTTAAATATGCATAATTATAAGAGGAATCCCAATTTCAGAAATGGATAGATAGGTAGATACAGAGAGACAAAAATAAAAAAGGGTAATGTACATAAAAAAAGAATTATTCGTAGACATTTCTTATCCTTACTGAAGTAACTATTCTATAGATTCTTGATACTCAGTGTACAGACCCAGACCCAGATGTCACAGTGTCACCTGGGACTTTGTAAGAAAAGCAGATGTTTAGGCCTCATCTCAGACTTAACGAATCAGATTGCATTTCAGTAAGATATCTAGAAGTTCCATCCATACATTAAATTCTGAAACATGGTACTGTAGAGGATTGAATTCCATCTGCACTAATCTTGGTTCAGAAGATCTGAAGGATTAGAATGGGACAGGAACATTTAGCAACTTCCCAGAATGAATGTATTCACTATGGATCACAAACATGTTAGAGTAGCAAAAGCAATTCTAAGCAACAAGGATGTGCGGGGGACAGGGGGTTAAGGGGAGATCACAAGCCCCAATTTGAAACTATACTACACAGCCACTGTGATAAAAATTGCATAGTACTTGCAAAGTTACAGGCCTGAGGATCAGTGGAATAAATTATAAAATCCAGAAACAACTCCAGATGCACTAAGTCACCTCATCTTTGACAAAGGCATCAAATATGGTCAGCAGAGGAAAGATAGCCTCTTTAATAAATGGTGCTGAAAAAACTAGGCTTTGGGCCGGGGAGTTAGCTCAGTGGTTTCGGCGCCTGTCTTGCAAGCACAAGGGCCCGGGTTCGATTCCCCGGTAACCACATAACAATACTGGGTGTGGAGACCCACACCCAGCAGCAACAAGTACCACATACCACAGTGCCCGGCGTGGTAGCTCACGCCTGTAATCCCAGCACTTGGGAGGCAGAGGCAGGAGGATTGTGATGTGAGTTGGAGGCCGAGCTCAGGGCCAGCCTGAACCACAAAGCGAGACCCTGTCTCAAAAAACCTAAAAAAAAAAAACTAGGCTTTAACTTGCCAAAGACTAAAGCTAGACCTACCTCTCTCACCTTTTTTTAAATTAAAATCACAGTAGATTAGAGATCTGAATATTGAAACAGAAATCCTAAAGCTGCTACAAAACAGGTTATGTGGAACTCTTGGAGGCATTGGCTTAGGGAAAGACTATGAACAAAACCTCGATAACACAAGAACTAGCAGAAAGAATCAATAACTGGGATTTTACCCTATTAAAAAGCTTTTTCACAACCAAAGAAACCACTGGCAGAGTGAACAGACAATCAATAATATAGGAAAAAAATCTTTACTAGCTGTTTGACAACAGGCTGCTACACAGAATACAAAAGAGCTTAAATTATCAGCCTTCCCCCAAATTTAAAGACCCAATGCACATAAAAATCTCAACCACAAGGACAGAAAGTTGTAATGTAACAGTAAAATATTTAGCCAGTAGACCAGCTTTTAAATTTAGTAAGTTTGAATCTATGACCATCCACACAGGGACTGGATAAGTTCTGTATAACAGAGGTACAGTGGGAACTTCTGTGCAACCTAAAACTTTGGCTATGTATTTCAAAGGTTTAAAAATATTATGAAATACCTTGGAGACCAAGGTAAAGGGGCGACAATGGTCTTTATGATTGTTGCAAAAAATGGCTGAACCATAAGAACTGGAGATACTTTGCATAGACACAGTCTGGCCAGCTTAGTGAAGCAAACCAAACTGTGACCGATGGAAACTACTAACTCATGTCATTTTTCTTACTGACTCTGAGGAACATTAGGAACATACTGTGTGCATAAAGAGATGCAGGGCTTAAAGCCCTGTCGGGCCATCTGCCTTGCTGTCGAAGGAGAAAGAAGTTTAAAGCCTAAGTTGTCTTTCACTCCTTGTCTATAGAGATACATTTATTACTTAGTGACTCCCATTCTGCTTGCTCTCCACAGGGAGGCAGAAGAAAAATGAGATTCATTTGTGTTTGAGAAGCAAAAGGGAAGCCCACCAGGTTCTCTATGTTTTACATCAGAAGAGGGTTCAGTTCTCAAGTCACATCACAGCCAGCCTCTTCACTAAGGCTGACTTATTTCAGAAGCCTCAGGTCACAAATGAACATGACTTTGACTAAAAAAGAAGCAAGAGTAGGTCTAGTAATGTGAAATGACCCTCTCGATAAAAAGTTACATCTTGCTAATAGCTTTAAAAAAACTTACTGTACAAGGGTTCAGAGATTTGTCTATGTAAAGTCGCTTGATTAGTTTCAGAGAGTAAAAGGAACTAAGTTTATTAACATCTGAGGTAACTGTTTGAAATCCAAAGGGCACATCTTTGACATTTTCAAAATGAAGAACCTGTCAAGAGAAAAAAAAAAAACCCATTACCAAAAAGCATTATTATTCCTGCTGAAGGGGACACTCGGTGAATCCAACTCCGTAGGACACATAGCAGCTCCCTGTTCAGGTGCTCCCGAAATTCAGACTTCTGACCCCCAGCACCGTAGACCTCTGGGGCTGGATACTTCCTATTAATGCTGTCTTGGATACTGCAGGTTTCTTAGCAGCATCCTTGCTCTAGATGCCAGTAGCCTTCTACTTTTATTTGTAGCCACCAAGGAGTCTCCAGATACTGCCAAATTTTCCCCAGTGGAGAAACACTCCCATAAAAATCTCCTCCTGGCTGACTATGGGAAAATGTTGTCCTTTCTTCAGAATGATGCTTCTGAGGCTCATGGAGAAGGATTCCTAACTGGGGAAAATATGAAGCTGGATTATAATTTCTATTGGATTTAGAGACCAGAGGAGAGAAATTAACACCAAAAGAGATAATCACCAGGCTCATATCAGAATCCAGGACAGAGGAACCTCTAGCCAGAGCCTGGTCCCTTATATTCTGTACCACTTCTAACAGGAAGCTACGCTAAGTGGTGGGCCTTGGGTGGGGTGGAGTCACGTGGCCTGGCCTTTTGCACTGACTAGAAGTGAATCTTCTCCAGCTTTCCAGAGCCACACCTGCCCTGCTGTCAAATGGACTAAGAACACCATTTGAGTTGTGCTGAGGATTAAGCATACTTCATACATCTGAATTGATTGTCATATGGATTCAAAGCTATTGTAAGGACTATGTATGTTATTCTTCTAGAAATATTCTAAGCCATCTAAAATTGGGATGTTGTCATCTGGAGGCTTTTGCTCCAGCCAGCACTCCAGCATCTCTTCTCCTTTGTGGTGCTGCAAAATGTGGAGTCACCACGAAATGATACTCTCCTCACTCCATAACTCATAGCAGCCGTGCCCCAGGTCACAACGCCAAACCAGTGTATTGTGTAGTGAGTCACACAGCCCCAGCACGGCAGGGTCAAACTGACTCCTCTAGGCTGGGGCATGACTCTCATCCCTAATGACAGCTAAACAAAACCAGAAAATTACAGAGTCCAGGTAACTACTGCTAGGGAGCCAGTCATGTGTACCAAGATTTTTATTTATTACTGGTAAGGAAGAAATCAGAAAGCTGTTTGGTTTGGTTTGGGCCTTTCCTTCTTTTGTTTTCTTTTTTTCCTTTTTTCTTCTCCTTTTTTTTTTTTTTTTTTTTTAAACTGGGAATTGAACCCAGGACCTCTTATCTTTGCTATGCAAACACTCTGTCTCTGAGCTACATCCTCAGTATTTTTTGTTTTCACTTTTGGAAAGGATCTTGCTAACTGGTACGGACTAGCCTTGTGTGATCCTCTTGCCTCAGCCTCCTGACCAGCTGGAATCACAAATATCTACCACTGAACTCACAAAAGAAGCTCTCTTTGTGGTCTCCAGCTCTCTTGAACTGGAAACAGGACTGAAGTTTCTTTTTCAAGCTGCACTCAATTTTAAGTGTAAACTCTTCATCCTGACCTAAATAACATTTCATTGCTCATAACTGCTGAATTTAATACATATGAGAAGGTGTTTTCTTCTTAAATGCTTCTGAACTTATGGGAACAACCTACAGCAATCAATGTAATAGTGGTATGAAATCAGGAGGATATTCACCTACCGCCTGTAACTACATGGGGACTTAGAATATAAGAGTGAAGAAAATCATTTCATTTGAAATTTTTAGAACTTTAAAAGCTATACAGTCAATCATAGCCAAAAGGAGGCTTTAAAACATTTATATATGTGCATGTCTAAGTGGTGTGTATGTGTGTGTGTCTGTGTGTGTATGTGTGTGTGTGTGTGTGTGTGTGTAAAACATGCTAGTCCATGTTTCTCAAAGAGAACCCAAGCCCCCTGAGATTATTAGAAAAATATGAAAGCACAATTCATTGTGTTTATCTATCATATTTGAAGGTAGATTATTTTAAATGTTATTTCTCTCTTAAAATAAGTGTAGATATATTCTAGGTTAGAATGCAATTGACCTTGCATGTTAAAGTAAAGCATAATGCCATAAGCAAATGGTAGGTCAAGTGGGACTGTCTGGACATGGGGTGGCAATGAGATTTACACTCACACTCTGCTTAGGGTATTTTTAGTGAAACATTTGATTAAAAAAAAAAAACTACCTCCATTGATCTGTATAATATGACAGGTGAGCAGTGCCAGGTGACTTGCCAGAGGCCACTAGTGAATGGAACACCTGTGACTGCTACCAGCGCCCCAGGTTTTCCATCACAGCCTACACCTATTCTGAAAAAAGAATGAAGGACACATTAGTGAGCTTTTGCACTGAAAAACAGCTTAAGAGAGCTGAGCACAGTTGTTTGCAGCTGTAAATTTAGCTACTCAGGAGACTGAGGTGATTGGACCCAAGTTCAACTTAGTGAGATCTTATCTCAAAAATAAAAATAAAGGTAGCTCAGTGGTAGAGTGCTCCTTGGTTCAATTCCCAGTACTAAAAAATAGACTCCGAGAGTCTTAGAAGAGGGACAACTCTCAGTTTTGAGCAATGCTGACCACAGAGTCTCAATTTTCTTTTCAGGCCCTTCCTATGAATTCTAATAACTATATTCCCACTTAAAGTCAAAACCAGACATGAGAGGCTTACCTGTCCAATTTCATTTGCTGTGTCACCTTTGGCACCTACTTGAGCAAGTGACAGAGAGGTGGAGAGACAGATTGGAGAGAAAAGGACATTGCCCACAGGATCCTTGTCACATAGTTGTTTGAACAGGTCAACAGCAAAAGCTGAATTTGCTAACTGTAGGGCATCCATTGTGGGCCTGGAACCAAGGACAGAGGAAGGGTTATTTGTAAGATATATTTATAGTGTTCTCAACTGCATTCTGCCAACATGGTATGAATTCTATTGCAACAAAGTAAAGATCTTGGATTAGATCTAAGACGATAAAGAACTTTACACAAAAGTTCAGAAAGCAAGCTAGTTGTAGAGAATCTTCTGAGTAGTGTTCTAAAGCACACAAGCTCTATGTGCACTGTATCACTCGCAATCTCCAAACTCAGGCCCACTTGACAATAATGGCCTTGGTCTGAAGCCCGCCCACCACACCTCTCCCTCAGCAAGCGGTCAGAGCCACTGACAACACTAACTCAAGTCAGTTGGATTTCTTTATCATGTATTGTTTTGATTAGGAGTTTGATTAAATCATACAAAGTTGTCATTTTTGTAGATCACAAACAGCAAAATCGCAGTAATTTTGTGTGATTCAACTGAGTACTTGCAAAACACTCTAAGTTAAATTATGCTGTCCAAGTAGGCAGGCTGAACCTCTAATGTCTAGTTCCTCTGAGTGTGCTCTGAGATCTCTGAAACTGAATTAGCTAATATGAGGTCACCCTGGAGTTAGGTAAGCTTTCATCCAATGACTAATGTCCTTATCAGAACAGGAGAAAAGACAAAGAGACAAACACACAAGGAGAGAAGATGAATTGTGCACACATGGTAATGACTCCGATCTCTGTAGGCAGGACATACCCCTGGTGTCAGACAGAAGGCATCGTTACTCAGGAGAGCTTCCTCAGCCAGGACCTACAGGTGAGTTAGACTCGAAGCCATGAATATAATTGCGACTTGTATCTTATACCTGGACCAAAACTCAATAAAGGACTGAGTCACTGATCTTCAAATATCTCTTCAGAATTCTCTTTCATGAGACAGATGATTTGTGCCTAGTCCAAACTTAAAATATTCTATTGTAGGATCTGAGAAAGCAAGTTTGTTAACAAACTAATTGTGATGATGATGCTTCATTGTCTGTTTTCATGCTCATGCTCACCCTGCTGACTTCCTCCTTCTTTTGATGCCACTGATAAGTACAACAAGTACATACTGAACAGTGTATCTGTTATAAAATCTGGCACAAGGTAACGTAAAGTCCTGGTAGGCATTGGGAATTGAGCTGTTCTCTGAGCCCACACAGCCCTCTCTTTCTCCTCTTGGGGCAGGGACTGGCCAAAAGATGACATCTTACCCCAGTGGAAGCTGAGCAACACTAGGTATATATGGAGATCAGCAGGGTCCTGAGACAAAATGGTGGGCTGAGAAGGTTTCAGGCAGAGCACTCCCCACTGGAGAAATTAAAAGGAACTTCACAAGAGGTTTGGGGGACATGGGTAAGGGCTTTCAGAACAAGAAGCCTGGCTTCTGCCCGCAGCAAATTTAACAGCGATAAAGCTGAGTTTCCCCACGTCTAAAACTTAATATGAACATAAAGTAATGAGCAATTTCTTCACCAAACAGGGAAACCTAAACTTATATCCTTCAAATGTTTCAGTATTTTCACAACCTGAGGCTTAACCGCAATGACAGTAATACGAAAGTACAAAAATGGTGCTTAAGCAAACACAAATAGTTCTGCCTAGTATGTATTTAGTATTCCTTAAGAAGGAAAATCAGAGTAACTTTGTAAATTGATAATAAATCTCCATTTTTATTATTACTTTTATGTAGCAAAACTGTGTTTAAAAGCATGGATCAAACTGGTAAGAGAGTTTGACTATAAATGACTAAAAACGAATCCAAGAAGTGAATAAAAGGGTAAGGAAATATTCATTTTACCATTTTGTTCAACCAAAACATTATTCATGCATTCACTGAAACATTTTGAGATAAATATACCTAAATAACTCCATGACTGTAGGCTTATTTGGCTTTTAATACAGCTAATTACACAATATGTTGAGAATGTCTTGTGGTACAAAGCTTGGATGCAGCTCCTGGTTGGAGAATATAAATCTTTACACATCTGACATCCACAGGCTTTGCCACCAGCCAAGCCCACATTCAGTGAGTCATGTCTCTTGCACTGTAGTCCCGTGGCAGGAATCTGCACCCGTCTGCTTTCTCGTCCATATGTCGACTGTCTCCTTTTTCACAAAATTCTCCTTGGCCAGGGGGAAAGACACACAGCCATAATATCCAAGATCCCACTTACAGCAGCATTGTTTGATGCTGGACAAAGGCATCAAAAAAAAACTTATACATGCAAAATGCAATGGTATGCACTCACCAATTATGAAATTAATCAAGTATTAATCTGATCACCTGCCCCATGATTAGTCCTAAAAGAGCTATAGAGCTGATCTGGTCTGAAATAACTGAAGATATGATTTTTAGCCACAGCAGTCACCACTTTGCTGCTTTAAAATGATCAAAACATTTAAGCAAATCTCAGCAGTATTGGCAATACACACCCAGGAAAAAAAATAAATTCCTACAAAGACCATTTGGATGATCAAATACTATAATAAAATTTATAGGTACAATGTTAAAAGTTAACAGTTTCTATACATCATATTTATATTTCCAGTGGCTTGTGTTAAAAGTATAAAATTGCAGGCCAGGGATTTAGCTCAACTGTTCCAGCATCTGCCTGGCAAGTGCAAGGTCCTGAGTTTGATCCCAATACCATATATCACAGTGCCAGGCGTGGTGGCTCACACCTGTAATCCCAGCACTCAGTAGGCAGAAGCAGGAAGATTGCTATGAGTTTGAGTTCACAGTGAGCTACACAGTGAGTTCAGGGCCAGCCTGAACTACAAAGTGAGACCTTGTCTCAAAAAAAAAAAAAAATTGATACAGTATTTTTGCATTATTCTTACAGGCACAGCTTCTTTCATTTTTGTGAAATTGTGTAATGATTTCATGAAAGATAATTATGTTGATAGTTCTAACAAAAACACACCTTTCAAAGTCACTTCAATGCTTGAGGCATCTTTATTTTAACAAAAGAAAAGTGAAGCGAAAATAGAAGTACTGATACAAATGCTGTTTTAACAATTTTCACTAAAGTGGCTTGGTTTTTGCAATTTTTTCCAAAGGTGTCCTAAAATCATAGACTTTAAAAGTAGGACAAGATTTTGTAATGAGGTCTAGTCTTGGCCCCACCTTTTCGTTTTGCAAGTGAAGAAAGTGAAGTTGACAAAGATAAAGTGCTTCTCCCAGGCCACCCACGCCAGGAGTGAGAGTGGTAAAACCAGACATGAAATTAAATTCTTCTGTCCCGGAACCGGGCACTTCTCACCACACCCACCACTCTGTTTCCTGGCAATTGTGTATTTGGTGGCATTTACTCTCTCTGAAGCCTCCCAAGTTTCAGAAATACTATGTGTCCTGAATTAAAAATATCAAAATATGCCAGGGATGGTGGCACAGACCTATAATCCTACCTGCTTGGGAGGTTGAAGTTAGAGGATCACAAGATTGAGCCAACCTGGGCAGACCCTGTCTCAAAATAGAAAATGTCAATGAGGTGAGGGTCCACCTTGGCTAGGCAGCATCCCTGGTCTCAGTCCCCCGTACAGCATAAAAAGATCCAAAATTATCCTGTGCGGTTGGTTGTATTTGTGTTTGTTTTTATTTTCTCGTAATTTTTCCTACTTGAAGGGGCTCTGGTTCTCTTTCTGTCATTCTTGTCGCAAAGTGAACATTTCAGTGTTTCAGTTAATAAGGTCTAAATACTACCAAGTGTCAGACAATAAGTTAA
Source organism: Petromus typicus (assembly GCA_004026965.1). Classification (NCBI taxonomy): domain Eukaryota; kingdom Metazoa; phylum Chordata; class Mammalia; order Rodentia; family Petromuridae; genus Petromus; species Petromus typicus. Next base: position 13,110 of record PVIR01024397.1, on the reverse strand, counting down.
GCATTAAGAAATCCAAGATGAACACAGCATGGCTCCTGCCACCACCAGGCCATCAACCAGTGGCATGACAAGTACGATGAGTGTTTTGACAGCATGCACGTTACCATGGGAGCCCCAAGCAACACCCATCAATACTGGAAATGCCAGTGACATCTCAGAGATGGTGACATCTAAGTAAGTCACACTAAGGGCCTAAGGGCAAACTGTGAAAGATAAGGACTTAGACATGCAAAAATGTGGGTCAGTGAAAAATGACAGAATTTAGAGACTGGAAGTGGCCCCAAATAAATGGAAACCTACACAGTAGGCTTGGGAAATCATGCTCATTTTTCTGGACTTAAAGCTTGGCACTGTCTCTTGTACAAAGATTTGTCTAAGTTGGAAGTGCATCTGAGCCAATATTGCTCGAATCTTTTATTTTGGGGATCATTTTGATGAAATAAAGGCCTTGTACAAAGGACAATCACATGGCCCCCTTTGCCTAGGACAGTCCTGGCTTATGTCTATTGTACTGACAAATAGGGACAATGCCCCTCTCGCTGGCAAGCATGTTCTTTTTCAAACATTCCATGTTCACAATCCGTACAGAAACTCCATCGACCACACCCTTGCACACAATCTTGTGTGTGTGTGTGAATACATGTTATGTGCCTAGTGTGTCACTCCTTAAAAACTAAATGTTCATTACATGAAGGCCTTGTGGATGTCCTTTCGCCCAGCCTGCCTCACTGTACTGAGGGAGGCACATAGTGAAAAACTGCTCTTAGAAGTTTAAGTGCTACCTTGAGAGACTTTGCCAATCACACCCATGATGGAATGCTTAAAACACAGCCCCTGTGGCTCACATGTCAGCTCCAGGAGGAAAAAACTCAGAGCCAGACTAACAAACCGTGTGATTTTTGTAGCTTCCTCAGTGTGAAAGAATATGTGGGGATTCAATGAAATGATGTAGTGAGGAATTATACACAAAAAGAGCTCTATGCTCAAAAAAGTCCAATGCAGCCATTGGTAATAAGGTTAACTGCTTTAATTTTGGTGCTGTGGGAGCTTCTGCTTTGCTCATCTGCTCTGAAACATCACAGCCGCTCTAGTTGGTTTAGCAGCGTGGCCTCGACCTCCTTGATCACAACTACCTCACAGTAAAGGAGTGAGAACCAGGCCAACCCGCACCGGAACAGCCCGGATGACCGCGTGCCCCAAAGACAGCTCAGAGGGACTGAAGCGGCACAGCTCAAGGTATTAGGGGGCAAAAATATAAAGCTGTTGACGCTTATGGGGAGTTTTATCTTCAGAGAAGCTCCCACTTCTCCACCCATCAAAGACCGCATCAAACACTGGCACTTCCAGATGGTTATGAACACACAGAGCCACCTAAGGTTATTGTAAACCTCTTAAGAGACCCAGAGGGTAAAAAACCACCTTAAGAAAATCCCTACTGTCATGGCAACACCCTTGAGTTGCGCGTCTGAAGGCCGTTCTGTTTCAGGGAGGCATTTTAAGAAGTGACTATGGATATCACTTCACTTCTGTGAGCCTTGTCTATGAAATGAGAGGCCTGAGCAAAAACATGTGAAGAGTCCCTAGTTTTGAGGATTTTACTGCACGTCTCTGGGACAGCCTGGCCTGTTAAAAGCTTTCTGCGTGTGGTAGGTTTAAAGGAAGCCGTTTTTAAAAATGCAGCGCTCATGAGGAAGAAGCCACTAGGAACTAGGAAGTTTAAAAGTTCGGAAATCTACATGTGAAATGTGCAAACTGTTTAAAGTATGCTGAAACACAGAAAGAGGGAACAATTTCCTGTCTAGAAGCAGTTGCTGGTACGTGAACACTGAGTTGATGGTTTAAAATGTCAAAAAATCCACAAGTCTAAGTGTCAAGCCCCCAGTCCTCACAGGACACACAACTACTCTGACTCTCTCCAGGGCGGGTACCACACCCTGAGGCTTCCTATTCACCCCCAATTCAAGGTAGGGCTGAGAATGTCCTCCGCCATCACTGCCGAGGCCTCATCACCTTCTAAGTGTGGTGTCACTTCTTCATTCTCTTGCGCAGGTGAGAGATTTTACTCCTTACGTGGCATCCCTGAGGCCCAAAGGACAGAGCTGAAACTGCAGCCCACCTGAGGGATGAGAGGCAGCAGCACTGTGGGTCACCCTGGAAAGACCCCTTGTGTGCCCTGCATTCACCTCCCGAGCCAGCTTCAAGTAGCCTAAAAAGGGAACCCAACAGCCTGAAACTCCACTTTGCTTACCTGAGCTGACAGGAATTCTGGAAAACGTTCCAAGAAACGAGGCAAGCGGAGAAGCGTTCGGAGACCCAGAGGTGCTAGCAGTGTTCTGTGCAGCGGGAGGCACCGGGGCTCACCTGAGGCGCGCCCGCCCCTCCCGCTGTGGCCACGCCCACACCTTACGCCGCTGTCACTGAGGCCTATTGGCAGCTTGTATGCGATTGAAAAATGATTCATGCCGAAGTTGCTGCTGTCTGCACCGCTTCTAAAGGTCTCTAACAAGCTCCGGCAGGAAGGGCCTGTGGGTGGATCCCGCCCCGGGCTAAATACACGCATGCATAAGTAAATAAAGGCAAACCTACCCGACAACACAAGACCGGAAGGTGACACATAGGAAATAAAAGGAATATGTGGAGATAGTAATCTCTCAGACACGTTAGGGGCACAAAACTCCTCTCAATCTTCATCCTTTCCCTGTCTCTTTCTGATGCCGTATACAGTATGACTGGCAAATTATTTATTACTAAATGGATAGGAGAAATTGTTTGATGACTAGCAAGGTAGAATCCCTCTAGGTCACACATTTGGAGCCTGCTCTTCACATAGTCCAGGTTTCCTACCTTCCTACTGCTCCTTCATTCCCAGGACCTACTCCTTTCCTACAGAAGCCGTTTCCAGGAAAGTACCTGAAAACAAAACCTGAAAGCAACCAAATTGCTTCTCACTAAGTTGTCTATTTTCCCTGCTGTCTGTGTGCTTCACTGTTTCATCAGAACCCTTTTATTTTACAGTCGCCCATTTGCCTGAGAATTTTTGAGGTAAGGCCCAAGCTCATTCGTCTGTATAGCACCGGTACTTGATAGACAGTGTGTAGTCAGTAAGGAGAGTGACTCACGGTGCCAACCCAAGAGTGAGTGGTAGCTCCCCACCGCCATTCTCTGAGTATTTTATTAACCAGGATTGGAGTCATAAACTAAGAGAGCAGAACTCTGAAAGTAGCATCTCAAGCATATGTGGAGCCACTACAAGCAAGATCATAGGGCCAAAATACTTCTTAAAACTACATTTTTCAGCTGCAGTGAAGAAAATGTAGGTCTGGAAAAAGAGTCATAAATTTGTGGAGAAATCCTATCCTATCTGCTTAATCTCTCTAGCCTCAGACTCTCATCTGTAGAATTTCATAGAGAGAGACAAGTATGCACAAGAAGGAGCAACATATATAAAGTGCCTGGCATATGCCGTGGGCTCCTAGCTCCTAATGACAGCAGTTACTACCACTTTACCTAGTTCTCTTTTTTTTTT
>PVIR01024396.1:0-25984 GCA_004026965.1 Petromus typicus | reverse complement strand
ATACTGTTAATACCCACGCTGTGAACAGCTCTGGGCAGTTATTTGCTCCTTCCAACTGGATTTCCTCTGGTTTTTTGATATACAACTTCTGGTCGTTAAACTATCCCTGAGAAATGCAAACTGAATACACCTGCAAAACATAATCAAATGAACAAACACAGCTTTACAACTCTGCAGGTCATTAGTTTAGACAACTGAACGTGCTACAGGTAATCCACCTGTTATTCTCAAAGTTAGCAGGAGTAATTCTCCGCATAATATTTGCATAAGCAATGAAATAAAATGCTTTTACTATACAATATGCTATTACAAAATTAATGGGAATAAGTAGCTCTCTACCACCTAAAAAACCTAATGCTTTCATTTTATGATGTTCCCTTCTCATCTTCTGCCAAACATGAGCACAGATGTCAGACTACAACAAATGCTGTGTATCATTCTTCACAGTAGGGTACTGAGTAAGCTATTTTAGGTTGCTTCCTTTCACTATCACCAGAATTACATTCCTTATTGAAACTTCCCACAACTATATCCATAAAATACGTTTATTATTTCACTATGATGACTGCTAAGCTTTTTGGGTCTCGGTACTTCTGAAGACTCTAAGGAGATTTTACATATGTGGATCGTTTCTTGTGGTATTTATTCCATCATGATTAACACTAAGAAATAGAAAAATATTAACTTCATTCAAACAGCAAGGATATACAGGTCGTATGGTAATATAAACAACATACCTTAATTAAAAAACAACTTCCTCAAGACAAAAAAAAATTTTAGTAAAAATAGTAACCTATTCCTTAAACATGGTAATGAACTGTCTTGTGGTCTGTGCCTCGTAATTCTGGAATCTCAAGTTTTTGTGCATCTGGCTTCATGGCTGCCTGTGTCTGCTGGTTCTCATTTAGTGAACCTCATTTCCTTCAGGGCCAACTTATCTTTCACTTATGTTAAGTATTTTATTCAAGAATCACACATAAGAATAAATAGTACAGTGTAACAGAAATGACGTTACTTTAAAATATTGCTCTCGAACTTGTATTTTTAAAATACAATAGTAGTATCCAGACAAGGAATTATCACAGCTTGTAGAATTTTAGTGCCATACAGCCATGTGAGCATTTATGTCATTATAGGCAGTAACGCATCTTATAATTGAGAGGCAGCTACTGTTGGCTTTGATGAAACTTTTAGTTACTTCAGGCTCACATCAGGTCTAAGCACTACTGTTCACTTTAGGATAACTAATGTAAACTCTGCACAGAGCTTTCATAGGCCAGCCTTGAACAAATATAAAATATATACTGCTCAAGACACTAAAATCAGGATAAGAACAGCGATAAGGAAAGACTGCAGCACAAGTTAGAATGGAGATGGCATATAGCAAAAAATAATCAAGTCTGTAGCCATAAGACTTGATTAATCCTGTAATTAAGTAGATGGGGGAATTAGTACCTTAATTGTCCATTTATGTAATGATCATCACATTTTACCCATTGATGCCACGGTAGTTTGTACTGAATGGTTAATGCAGCAATATCTGTGAGACGAACTAATTCACACTCATCAGGATGATGTGAATTAATGGCAAAGTTTCATCGATGCTTTTGGAGAACATGCTAAAATACCAGTTCACAGCAGGGCCCCACATGGCTCTGAAGTGACAGGTACACTCTAGATACCAATTTAATCCAGATAACGCCCGACTCAGTACTGCTTTGCAACACACGAATCTGAAGGAAGAAGCAGGCAGCTACATGTCATGTTCGCATGCACATGCTCGGAGACTCCAGCCCAAGACGAAGGCAGATGCTTGCTAGATTTTTATCCTATCATTTTGTTTTTGATTAAAAGCATCATATTTTTTTTAAAAAGCTGGCTTAGGCACTTAGAAAAGGTAAAGTAAACTTTAGAGGCCAACAGGTCATGAGAAGACCTTGCTAAGCCTCAGCCAAGTGAGTACATCATCCGAGTGTGCCCGAGGGAACGTGGCATCAGCGCCCCACTGATAAGGCTGTCGTGGGTCACAGGAGGCTGATTTTGGAGCTGAAGAGGAAAGTGGGCTCAGTGCTATACTTCAGATGACACGGTGGCACCGGGCACAGAGCAGGTCCTAAGGGGAAAGTGAGAACTGCAGCCTCCTCTTGACTGTCCTCGGGATGTTCTGGCTCAGTCAGTGGTGGCGCACTGCCCAGTCTGCACTGCCCGTCCCAGAGATGAGAGTAACAGTGATGTTCTATGTTTATGCCCCAGCAGGGAAGAGCGCAGGATTCTTCTCACGCATGCGTCTGAGGCACGTGAAATGTGTCAATCAGAGTCACACCTCTGTCAGAGGGTAGGTCTAGCTTTGCTGCTTATTTTTCAAGTTAGAAACAACATGGTGGGCCAGGGGTTTAGCTCAGTGGTTCCAGCATCTGCCCGGCAAGTACAAGGTCCTGAGTTCGATTCCAGCACCATACACCACAATGCTGGTGTGGTGGCTCACACCTGTAATCCTAGCACTCGGGAGGCGGAGGCAGGAGGATTGTTGTGGGTTTGAGGCTAGCTTGGGAAACACGAGTTTGGAGCCAGGCTGAGCTACAAAGCGAGACTCTGTCTCAAAAAAAAAAAAAAAAAAACCCAAACAATTTCATTAATAACAACTGTAAAACTAAAACCCCTTATTCCACAAATTAACAGTACATGTAAACAAATAAACTTGGGATTGACTGGCAGATTCGCTTATCTATCTTGTAAGAGCAACTTCAATACCACGGTGTCTTCAGATCATAAAGATCTACAGAGATAAAACCTGTCTGTCCTTCTCCTTGCAGATACGTTATTTTTGCCTTTTCTTTTTAAACTCCAAGTCGCTCCACAGCCCTTCCACCCAGCGCAGGTGCTGTCCACTGACGTGGAGCAGCTGTGCAGAAGCTCTGAGGGGGAAGCAGCCCCTGCAAGTGCTCTGGGAAGGAAGGACTGAGACACACACTGCCTCTGTATCCGGGGCAGTGTCATCTGAGTTTGTAGGATAAACTGCTTGACCTTGAGAAGATGTTAAAATACAACAAATGGGAGGATCATAGCTCAAGATACTTTTGTGAATTAAATTGGACCCTTCCAAAACAGACTTAATGTTCTGCAGCTGGCTGTCCCAATTTAAGACAAGTAACTCCGTGACACTGCCGGAGAGGGAGTGCTGGTAGGATCAGATGTCTGGAAGCAAACCTGAACCGACTGCCTTCTGGAAACACTGCTTTTGAGGTCGTTTCCACCTACGTGCCACCATTTTTATAAACGGGCTAACCAGGGCTCCAGCTGCAGGGATGAGTGGATGTTTCCTCGTGGCTGGAATTCATCATGATGTTGCTATTCCCTGAGACCCTTTTATAGATGGAGAGTTGGTGATGATAACTCACAACACTTACATATTTCTGATGGGAGAAAACTAAAGCTACGGCGGAAGCAAAACCGGAAAACGTGTTTGTCCATCTTTCCTGAGCAAGTGCAGAGGAGGAGGAGGAGAGGACGGCTCCACACTGCAACCCAAACTAGTGTGTCTGGTGAGCTCACAGGACCAGATGTCAAGTGGGAAAAAATCAGCAACTATCTTGTCTCAGATGGAACTGATTTGGTCCTGAATTCAACATGAGTTCTCCGGTAACATACTGGATACACAGTGAGACTTACCCAAAATGTAAAGCATAGTCCTCCACACTACCTTTTCAATATAGCATCTACACAGGGTTTTTCCTTGTTTTTTATATCTTAATAAGTAAAGGTCAAATTTTCTTCCCTCTCTTCGCACAATCTGTACTTAGCAATTACTAATTTTGCTTTTAAAAACATGTCCTCCAAACAACCATGCCCCAAGGTGCTGGTGGGGCCCCTGTCACCCAGCTGAGCCAAAGGACGCATCTGTCCTGTTTTCCTTGAGGCTTGTCTGTTCCTCCAGTAGCCACGAAGCTGAATTTTAATCTTGGTATTATTTCCACAACTTATGCCCTTACCTACCTTCCAAATGGCTGAGAAAAGAAAGGAGGGAAACAGTCATTGAAAGAGACTTAAAGCAAAAATATCAAATAAATTACAGTACAAAACGAAGAGGTGGGTGAGTGTGTCTCATCTTAGCTGCAAAGATCAGTGACTCACGGTCTGGAACATGCCCTGAGAGGGGCCTGCTCGGCCAGCTTCCTGGCACCTAGCGCCTACCTCCATCACTGATTAAGCCGCCTCCTTTTCTGTCACCCTAAGCTAAGTAGACTGTGCAGGCAAGTGCTGCATAGGCTGAAAATGAAGGAGGAAGAAACGGAGGGGCTGACAGAAGAGGAAGGTAGATGCATGACCCAAGGCTAAAGACTAATTTGGATTTTTGTTTACTTTATTACAGAACAATGCTATAATTCTCTAAACATGAGTGGTTAAGGATTATTCAAATATTTTTTGCTTGGTTTTTCTCTTTTGTTATTGAGGCAGGGTCTCACTGTATAGGCCAACCTAGCTTTAAACTCACAACAACTCTCCTGCCTCAGACTCCCAAGTGTTGGGATTACAAGTGCGTACCGCCATGCCCAGCTAGTCATTATTTTATGTCATTCAATTCTGTTAACCAGACAAGAAAGGCAAAGCCCATTAGTTTAAAAAAGGGAGGAATTTTAAAATGTAAAGTGGATTATTAAACAAGAGGATATGCAACACATTCCCCGGATGATAGGAGCCAGCTTTCCGCACCTCCGACATATCGTGAACCAGCAGGAGAGGGATGCTGATGGTGGTGATGTCATGGGTGCAGCACACCTTGAGTATGTTCCGCAGGCCCATGATGGCCGGGTCGCGAGCAGTGACGTTTCCCGACTTCACGTTGTCATCCACACAGAGATGGAAAGCGACGTGGATTTCCGAGAGGTTGGAATGCCGTGTTATGTAAAACTCTCCTGTGAACAACAGACACCATCAAGACCGACAAACATATAATTGCACTAACTAGTGGACTTTATTTTTTTTGAGACAGGGTCTCACTTTGTAGTTCAGGCTGGCCCTGAGCTCAGCCTCAAACTCATCACAGCAATCCTCCTGCCTCTGCCTCCCGAGTGCTGGGATTACAGGCAGGAGCCACCACGACCGGCATAGTGATATGTGGTACTGGTTGCTGCTGGGCGTGAGTCTCCACACCCAGTATAGGTATGTGGTTACCGGGGACTGAACCTGGGTCCTTGCGCTTGCAAGAAAGGCGCCAGGACCACTGAGCTAAATCCCTGGCCCTAACTAGTGGACTTTAAAGTAACACCAATGGGTGGCCAATGTGTTCCGGTAAGAGCTCATCAGGGACTTGGGAGGGGCTCAGGATGACTCATTTCTACTTCTTAATTTTTGCGGTGAAGGTAACAAAACCTCAGACAATAGCAATTTTCAAGAAGTCATAAATGGGCATGAAGTGACCACAGAGCAGTAGGTAAATCAAGTCAGCACAAAGGCGTAAGATGACGCATAAGACTTCTGAAACTGTTCCAGAAAATGACAAGAGTAATGGGTTAACTGTGCTCAAAGCGAGAGGGAGCACTGTGAGGGTGATTCACAGTAATGTGTCTCCGTATAATACACTTAAAAAATTTAAACATTCACCATATATTTTGACCACACCTCCATCTCACAGACAATCCCTGAACAGATTACTGTTAGTGATCCATGGCTTCCAGGACTTTGTCTATCTTGTTTAATATTCCATTTCTAGTACAAAGAAGGCACTCAAATATTTGGTCAGTGAATGAATGAATGTTTTACGTTACATGCTGGAGCACTGTTTCTCAAACTAAAATACATGCTTTTTACAACCACTCTTTTTATTTGTCACAATAGCCTAGAAAAACATCATCAGTTTTTATTTTCCATAGTTTGTTAATATAAATATAAAAAGAATTATGTTAGCTGTGAATGCTTATAAAATACAGAGAGCTCAGAGAAGTAACCTGAAGATACAATTCCAGACAGCAGATGGAGAGGACAGTCCAAGCGGGTGGGGATCAATGAAACTAAAATTAAAGAATAATTACAATGAGTCAATGAACTGAAGAGAGGATCTTTGGAAGAATAAGTAAAACAGACAAATTTTTCCTCCCAAAAAGGTAAGGAAAGACCTCTACTAATGCAGTGAGAAATGAAAAAGGTGAAGTCACACTGGATATTGCTTAAATCCAGAAATATCATTAGTAATTACTATGAAAAATTATACTCTGACTGATTGGACAATCTTGAAGATTGACCAGCTTCCTAGACACATATTAATTACCAAAATTGATCCAAAGAAGACATCATATATCTGAATAATCCATTAGCAATGAAATTGAGGCAGTAGAAAAACATATCAACTTACACAACTGGGAAAACAAAGGCCAGCTATTCCTCAAGAAAAGGCCTAGTATCCAGAAAATAACAAGAACTCAAAAAATCGGTCCTCCCAAAATAAAATCTCGATCAAGAAATATTCAACATCCCTTGACATTAGAGAGATCAAATGAAAACAAAACTAAGGTTCTATCTTACCACAGAAAGAATGTCTACTGTCAAGAAATCAAATAATAAAAAAAATGCTGGTGAGGCTGTGGGGAGAAAGGAGCCCTTCTATGTTGGTGGAAACTTAACCTGGTACAACCACTATAGACATCAGCAATAAAGATTCTTTGAAGAACAAAAATCATAAATCATTTGACCCAACTATTCCCCTACAAAAGAGGTAAAGTCATCCTATTATAGTGATATGCACATTCATGTTTAAAGTAGCACTGACTCATAAGAGCTAAATCTTGGAAGCAGCCTCTATGTCCATCAGCAGAGGAATGGATTTTTTAAAATGTACGTGTGTGTGTGTGTGTGTGTGTGTGTGTGTGTGCATGTGTGTGCTTTATACTAAGAATAAACACGGGATCTTGTGCTTGCCAGGAAGGTGATATTCATACATATGAGAGTACTACTGTGCCACAAAGAAGGATAGATTTGAGTCTTTTGTAGGAAATGGATACACCATCAGATCATAATGTTAAGTGAAACAAATCAAACACATAAGCTTAAATATTGTGCAGTTAGGCTGGGGATTTAGCCCAGTGGTTCCAGCACCTATCTTGCAAGTGCAAGGGCCTGGGTTTGATTCCTGTAACCACATTCAACAATGCCAGGTGTGGAGACTCACACCCACCAGCAATTAGTACCACATACCACAGTGTCCGGTATGGTGGCTCATGTCTGTAATCCCAGCACTCGGGAGGCAGAGACAGAAGTATTGCTGTAAATTTGAAGCTCTCCTGGGCTACATAGTAAGCTCAGGGCCAGCCTGAACTATAAGTGAGACCCTGTCTGGAAAAAAAAATATTGCGTGGTTTCTGTTATATGGAAAACCCAAAGTATAAGTAAATTAGAGAGCCAAAAGAGACAGACAACAGGAAATGGAGACAGGTCTTTTGCAAATAAGAAGGGAACTGAGGGAGGCAAGGGGCAGCGGGCGAGAAGGGGACGTAAGCACTGGTGCGTCATATGCATGTGCTAACTGTGCACAATAAATGTATTCATTGTGTACCAAACATGCACTAAAAATATGTTTTACAAATGCACACGTTTCACTGGAAATTCCAGAATGAACCCCCAGGAAAGCTTTGCTCGTCTCTGCTCCCCTACGCGATCCCTGCCCTGCACTTCTCCGCACGCCCCTGCTTCAGAAGCAGCTTCTGGAGGTGCGACTTCTAAGTGTGCTGTGTGCTCACATTAAAGTACGTAATACATGCTGTCACTACACTTGGCATTTTGTACTCACACAGATGTGTCACTGTATCCAGATGCCTTTGAAAGGCCCGAGACACGTCTTTTCCCTCCTCCTCCTCATTCTCCTCAAAGATAAAGGAATTGGACAAACAGAAAAAGAAACTGTAGACTGAATGGTGATAAAGATGCCAAAAAAAGAAAAGAAAAGAAAAACCCTGGACAAAAGAATGTGGAAGGGAGACTGCGTGGTGATGCACAGCGCCGCTTTATTTCGCACGCAGGCCATGGCACGCAGACGCCGCCAGGTCAGAGGGGACAGCGAGCTGCGCCCCTGCAGCTCGGCCCGGGTGGAAGTCACAGCGCTGAGCACAGGCTGGGGTCCAGCAGTGAGGAGGAGCGGCGGGGTGAGCCAGTCCGGAGCTCCTAATCCCCACTCTGGCTGCGCTTCTTCGACCTTAAATGACTTGTCTCTTGGTCTCATTTCATCCATTAATAAAATGGAAGCCAGGGCTGTAGTGGCAGCAACAACCCAAGGGCGTGAGACCGTGGAGAAGCAGTTGGAGGGACGTGGAGCGGGGCTGGGCTCCAGCCCTATCGGCTGAGTGAGTGTGAGCAAATCAATTTACTTCTTACATTACTCTGCACATGAAACAGGACAAATAATGCTTGACTGCTTCTCTTTACAAAGCTGTTGTCAGAGTTAGGAGAAAAACTGTAAATACATACAGCATGAAAGAGTTTTATTTTGGCTTAAAGGTATAAAAGTACTTTACAATTTGAAATAATTTATGATTTATATCTTTTTTAAATTGCCTGTATTTGTTATGTAGGAATGCTTTACATGGAACTTCAGGTGCTATTAAGATATCTAACTGAATAATTTAATATCCTTTTCCAACTCAGACTTATGACACTCTTTTGCTTTGGGAGTACAAATAATACTAACCTATAGACTTCTTCGAAAAAAGATCAAGGAAGAAAATAAATAATAGTACTAAAGAATTAAGCTTAAATATCTATGTATTGGCACCTCCAGAGTAGCAATAAAATTGACACATTTATAAGAAAGTCACATATACAGATGATTTAAATCACAGATCTATGAAAAGGAATTCGATAAGTCCTTCATCGAAAGTATTTTGAGGTGGAGAGGAGAAGAGCTTCGGGCTCCCCGGGGTGGAGGGGACAGTGTACGGCGACCCAGCAGGGTGCACCACGGCGGGCTATCTGAGTATGGAGGGGCTGCGAGGCGGCGACCACACACTGACTGACTGGGCCCGACAAGATGAACACCAAAAATGGTAGGACATCCGCTCAAAGTAAGCATAACTGACTTAAACATCACACAGCTGAGGAAGGGAATATACAGAGGCTACCTTAAAGGAGCACAGATAACTCTCAAGAGATGGTTATTTATGTGACACTAAAATTGACTACTTAGTTTACAAGACAGCACTCATCAATTACACAAAGGAGTCCTATACCCTGTCACATAGTTGCCGCCATGGTCCTCAGAAGGAACTGAGCCAAAGGGAATCCGATGACTGAATTCCAGTTCTGAGACACACGTCCTACGATGGTAACAGAAACGAAAGAATGGAGAGCAGGAAGACGAAAGGGGGAATATGAACCAGATTCCAAACAAGACGACTCATGTTCTTTTCCAGGCTCCGCTCTCCACATCTCTGTATACCACTGCGTATACTTCAGAGGAAGGATCCCTAAAAAAGGATTCCTAGATTTTTTTCTTTCTCTTTTTTTTAAGGTTTTTTTGAGACAGGGTCTCGCTTTGTAGTTCAGGCTGGCCCTGAGCTCAGCCTCAAACTCACATCACAATCCTCCTGCCTCTGCCTCCCGAGTGCTGGGATGACAGGCGTGAGCCACCACGCCCGGCACTGTGCTATGTGGTGCTGGCTGCTGTTGGGCGTGAGTCTCCACGTCCAGTATTGTATGTGGTTGCCGGGGATCGAACCGGGCCCTTGCGCTTGCAAGACAGGCGCCGGAACCACTGAGCTAAATCCCTGGCCCCTAGATTTATTTCTTAAGAGACAGTATATATGAGGAAATCTGAAATAGCAAATAACCATAAAACTTGCAACTTCTTGAGCAGTTTTTCATGTATGGATCTAGAAGTCATGGCTAGTATAAAAAATACTGACACTGGAAAAAAAAATCTACGAAAGCACATTATATATATATATATATAAAATATATATATATAAAGTGTTTCAAAGTGATTTACTGGCAACCATTTCATGATGTACATAAGAATTTATGTTTCAAATCTGTGACTTTAATGCATCTGAAAGTAGCAACCTAAAACAAAATTGTACTTGCCAGGTAAAATGTTTAAATAGTTTCTCTCAGCAGTCTTCTCGTCACTTGCTCCATTCTGGTTCCCAGAATCTGTTCATAAGATAATGCACCAGAGAGAATATGACAACATGTGAAAACACATCACTACCACAATTTCTGAAATCAACAAAAATTTCACAGAGGCCTCAAGAAGCCAGGAATCGGGCTATATGCTTCATATGGATGGCTTCAGTTAATTCTCATGAAATTAACCAAAACCCTGGGGTAGGTACTATTGTTACCTCGGGTTTTTTCACTTGCTGGATGTGTTGAGGAACTTAGGGCTTTATGAATGCTAAGTACATACTCTGCCAATGAACTATACACTCAGCCCAGTATTCACTTTATATATGAGGAGAGTGGCACAGATAAGTTCAATAACTTTCCTTTTTGGCAGTAACAGGAATTGAACTCGGGCCCTTGTACTTAAAAGGCAGGCACAGTGTCACTGAACTAACTCCCTGACCCTGAGTTAAGCAACTTAACCCAGGATGTACAGATAAAAGATACTCAGATTCATAATCCTACGGTTTTAGCCACAGGAGACTTGCCAGTACTCTAGTTTTCATTTGAGAGGTTCAGGGCACTGAGCTAACTACACACAAAATAACTTCACTAGATAGCTATGATGTGGCCACCTCTATTTTTAGTATCTGAGTCAATGCTGTTGATATAACTGTTCAGGACTACAAATAAATGGCTAGTAGCACCAGGAATCACTTTATATTCATCCTGTTCCTGGCATTTATTTACCTGACTTTATAATTAATTTTAAACAGGTATGTAAGACTCTATTTTGAATAGAATTTCTTTAGATATTCAATTTTTCCTTTTTTGATGGCATAATTTTTAGAAAGATAATGTTGGTAGGCTAAGAAATATTAGTACTGAATATACATTATTAAGGTCAACATTATTTTCATACACACATTTTATAGAAAATACATCTGAATTTTGTAAGAGTTCTAGCAAGTCAGAAATGGAAAATGAATATTAGGTCTTCAAAGTAACTATCTTTAAGAGGCTATATTCTTACTCCAATTCAGTTAAAAATATTTGCAAATCTATCTTTTACATTAGAAAACTTCAAACGAGTAAACTATAAATTCTAAAGAAATTATGGTTTAATGATCTAAATGAGAGTAGCTTCATTTTTATCTAATGACTACTTTGATGAGTTGATTTCTATCATAGTATCTTGTAAACACATATCTATCATAGTATCTTGTAAACACATATTTTATAAATGAAGAGGCAGACAAGAGCCTGTGTTGCTGGAATCTACTTAATATTGCAGATAAATATAGAAAAAGCAGATACTCAAGTCTTACTCAAAGATAGTACATATAAAAAGGCTATATTTTGTGCTTCCTTTTACCCTATGATTTTAATGTCTTCTGTAGTAATAATTACATCATTTGGAGATATGGTACTGAAATTTATTTTGTTTTTATTTTAGGTGCTAAGAATTGAACCCATGGCCTGAGTTATAACCCAGTCCATGTAATGAAATTTAAAAATTTTTTCCACTGGGCCAGGGTATGACTCGAAGGTGGAGTGCTTGCCTAGTACGCAGGAGTCCCTGGATTGGATTCCCCAGGAAAGGAGAAAAAGGGAAAAAGTCATCCAAATCAGGAAACTAAGAACAGAATTCAGTCTTTTGAAGATCTTAAATTCAGTTCTTAGACTCCTTCCAGTGTGCACCAGTGTGATTTTCTGTGTGACTTCCCCGCCTCTGCAGAGCACCGGGGCCAGGAGGCGGGGACCTACCGACCTTGGGCTTCTCTCAGCTTGCTGCTGCGCTGGGCTCTAGCATACAGCGCCACCTGCTGCACGACTTCCAGCTGCTCTTCAATCCGCGGAAAGTGGAAGTCAGTGCACTCTTGGCAAACTGTGGCAAAATCTGAGGACACAAAGCATGGTCAAACTTCTCAGTGTGCGCTGGCAAATATTCAGCATCTGTTTAAGGGAAGACAGTAAAACTCTCAAGTACGACTTCTTAGGATTTTCAATCGTCACACTTGAAGTCAGGCCACAGTGAAGCGGTTTTGTCAGAAACTCTCACTTGTCAGTCACTCAGGAGTGAACAGGGGTGTTACTGCCTCCTTGTCTTCTCCAAGCCACAGATGCTCTGATCGTGGTCTGCCCCCCAAACGCTACAAACACAAGAAGCTTCTGACTGTTAAGGAGAGGGAGTTCTATCTGAGCTTCTTTCAAAAGCAAGAATATATTTTAACATATTAAGACATTTAGAAATAATCAAATGTATTAAGACATTTAGAAATAATCCTAAAATTGATTTGTACTAAGAGGGAAAGAAGAACTTCAGTACATTTAAGAAGACCATTAAAAAAAGATGAATGAAATAAAATTCACTGAGCCAGCACCTACTTCTAAAACTGAAAAATATGTCATCTTCATTATTTAGTTGCATCCTGAAAATAAGGATCTTATAAGAACACTATATTCATCATGACTGAATTTTAAGAAAAATTAAATTTCAGAAAGTAATCTGTCAATGCTAAAATATGCAATAAATCTAAAATAGCTATAGCTGGGTATGTTTATGGGTAGGTCTAGCTGAATTCTGCAGTTATTAAACATAAGTACAGTTTCCCATAAGTTCTTTCTTGATAAGAATGGTACTACAAAGAGAAATTTACTGAAACAAGCATGCACGTGGTGTCCGCTCACCTCTCTTGATGCCACTATATGAATTAATTCGGTTGTCGACTAGTAGAACCAGGCCGCAGAGCGACGCGGAGTACAGGGACAGTGCCGTCTGCAGCCGATGGAGCTTCACACCACTGCGATGGTTTCTCTTATGCCTACAGAAGTCCAGCATATCTGCCCTTAGCAGCCTCAAATTGTGCATGGTCTTCAGCTGGGCTCCTGGGGAGAAGGGTCACAGACCGGGAAGATATGTAAATACCACAAAAAGGCAGCACAACCAGATTCACATATCTATGACAAGAGTCCAGATAAATCTCTGCTACTTACCAGAATTTAAAATAGGCCTTTTGGCCTCCCATTTAAAAACTATTAGAATTTAATCTATTTTAAGATAATATAAGCTAAAACAATAAACATATCCAACAAACTATAAGGGTAAAATGTGGAATGAAAAATAATGTGTATAGGGCTGAGGATTTAGCTCAGTGGTTCTGGTGCCTGTCTTGCAAGCACAAGGGCCCGGGTTCGATTCCCCGGTAACCACATAACAATACTGGGTGTGGAGACTCTCGCCCAGCAGCAACCAGTACCACATAGCACAGTGCCGGGCATGGTGGCTCACGCCTGTCATCCCAGCACTTGGGAGGCAGAGGCAGGAGGATTGCTGTGATGTGATTTGGAGGCTGAGCTCAGGGCCAGCCTGAACCACAAGGCGAGACCCTGTCTCCAAAAAAATGTGTACACACTCTCCACATCCTTAGGGATTTTGTCCGCGGGATCAGCCTCAGAGGTCACAACTGATTCTGACTGCGAACTTGATGCACTTACCTAAGTGGATGGTGAAACTTTCTTCCAACTTTCTCTGTTCCTCATAAATCCTGCCAGCTGCTTCTACAGATTCTCGGAAGAGACTTGGCTGAACTTTAATCTCCTCACTGAAATTAATAAAAATGATATGCCTTTCTCTGTGTATTTGTCAAAGACCTTTCTCAAAGGAAAGGAATTTCGTAATGAAATAAAGGGAAACAACAGCTGAAAATAGTGCTTTATTCTTCAGCTCGTCCTCACTCCGTGAAGACAAGACAGACGACAGGCACTGGCTGCTTCTACAGCTCCTGCTGCCCTTTCACTGCACCCCGCCACATAATGCAGCGCATTCTCGTCAGTCATCACAATGTCAATTAGCATTCCACACTTAAAATTTCACAGTGGTCCAAGAGTGAGAAAACAAAGTAACTGACTTATCACTTAAAACCATAATATGAATATTTAAAAATATGACACATCCTATAAGGAGCTAGCTCTAAGCAAAATCAGAAAACAGATGAAGTGATAGCAATAAAAATGAACACGCCCACTAAAATAACGAAAATGTTAAGTTCATTTTAATGTGCACATATCCGCTATTTCCTATCATTTCCTAGTTTTTTAAATCTCCAAAACTCTCTTCCTATGAAATGACCTCTCTGTTCTATGCTGCTCTCTGTATTTCCCAAAAAGGTTTTCAAAGAGGAACTACAATTGTACAACTATTCAAATCGAATTTTAGCGTACGCTGTAGTAAAAGTTTATGAGTTATCTACTCTACTGACTAATTTTTGGGGTGAACCCAAAGTCTCATTGATCTCACTGACTTTGTCAGTAAATTTGGGAAATTTAAACTGAAAATAAATATATATTAGTATTCTCACCTTAGGATATAGAAAACAACAACAGAATGTTATTCGCACTTTAACAATGAGGACAAGCCAGAAAACTTACAAAGACATAACTTTTCTGGAGTCCAACAAAGATCTGAAGAAAAAAGGCCACAAGTGAAATTGAATTCCAAAAGGTGGCATATCGCTCCCGGGACAGGCAGGACATAAGACACGGGAGCAAAAGGAAATCGGCTTGAACTGTGATAAGTCCTTGAAGGCCAAGGTGGGCCAGCATGACAGCTTAGAAGGCACAGCTCCAGGCTCCTACAAACACTCCAAGGAGAAGGTAGGTAAGACATGAGGACGTGGAGGGAATTTCAACCAATGGGAATACAGACATAAAAACACGGTCTGAGATCATGGTGATTATTGATGATCATTACCAATACCAAAACCAAATGAAGTTTGTGCAACAAGCACTAGAGAGCAACATATGGATATACATCATGTACACGGAATAACAAACAATGACCTATATGTAAAATTAAAATCACAAAACTTCTACAAGAAAGCATAGAACATCTTCATGACCATGAATTAAGCAAAGGTGTCTTAGATAAAACACAAATCATTTGAAAACAAAAAAACTGGCAGCACAGAGGGTTTTTAGCGTCCTCAAAATGCTGCATGGCACTCCCAGGGTGGGGACATGTCACTACTCATTTGTTCAAACCCACAGAATACATAGCTGTACGAGGAACCTTGAAAGACTTTGGTTGAGCATAATGTGTTACTGTAGGCTCTCTCTCTTCCTTCTAACCCTGTGTTTTGAGACAGGCTTCACTATGTACCTAAGGCTGGTCTTGAATTCACTATGTAGCCCAGAATGGACTTCCCTGTGCTGGGACTACAGGTGTGCAACACAACACCTTGCTTGTAATGTAGGTTCTCAGTGGTAACCGAGCGCCACTCTGCTGGGGTGTTGAATTAGGGAAGCCTAGCATCTACGTGAGCCAGGAGTAAATCTCTGGAACTTCTTAATTTCGTGAACCAAAACGACCCCTCCAAAAAAAGACTTAATTTTAAAATTTGTTGAGTTGCACCTAATTAAAGTAAAACACTATGCTCTCTGAAAGACAGAATTTTCATTATGAGAATGAAAAGACAAGCCACAGGGCAGAAAGAAAATTTAAACATACATTTGATGATGGACTTGTATCTGTAGGATATAACAACACACACGACTGGATAAGAAACACAGCGAGACAGACAGAAAATTAGCACATGAAAAACGTTCAGCCAAACCAAAGAAACGCTAAGTAAAATGAAAATGAGAAGCATGGTGAAACCTGAACAGAATGGCTATCCAGCAACACCAAGTGTCGATGGGGATGCGGTGCACCTGAAATTCTCCTGTCTGGCGGTGGGAATGCAGCTGTACAGCCACTCTGGAAAATTGCATGGCAGTATTTTATGAAGTTAAACATAAACCCAGTGCTTTGGTTTGGGTCTAGAGGTCCTCAGAGTCTCATGTGGTCACAGCTGGGGCTTTTCAGGGGTGGTCAGATCTCGGGGGTGTGATGTTGGGATTGAGGGCGTGTGATTCCTAGACCAGCCCACTGACTCGGCTGGTGCCGCCCTAACCCCAGCAGTCGGGATTAGATAAAAAGGCAGAGAGGAGCTCTTAAGGCTGCACTGCTTGCTTGCCTTTGCTGTCTTCCGCTGCCAGGAACTGTTGCCCCTCTGCCCTGGGCACTCTGCCTTTAAGAGAGACGATTACGGGCTGAAACCCCCACTAACTGTAAACTAAATAAATCTTTCCTCCTTTCACTTGGGGTGTTAAGTGTTTTGTCTCAGCAATGAGAAAAAGTAACTGAGACACCTACTACATGGCCTGGTGTTAGCATACGACAAATAAAACATTTCTACAAAGACCTGTATATGAGTGCCAATAGCAGCTTTATTTGTAGTTGCTCAAGTTCTGAAACACTTTAAAAGTCCATCACCAAGTAAAGGTTAAAACAAATGAGAAACAGTATTACTGAATAATAGAGACAAAGGGGAGACACTGACACTCAAGAACAATATGAACTAGTCCCAGAAGTGCTATGCCCAGTAAGAGGAGCAAGCGATTAGCTGCAGCACCCAGAGAGCCCCATATATGACCCTCTGGAAAGGTCAAACATCATAGCTGCTTGACAGAAATCAGACACGTTGACAAGGACTAGCCCGGGGGAGAGGGGTGGCCTACAAAGTGTATCCTTATTGTGGGGATGATTTTATGACTAATTTTGTCAGAATTCACCAAACTGAATCCCAAAACAAATGCGTCTTACTGTACATAATTTATGCCACCACACACCTCATTCCTGCACATGAAGTTTTGTGGAAAACAGGTTTCCACTCATAAAGTAGACCTCTATCAAAAAAAGAGGCAAACTAGCGAAGAGGAACTCCCCTGTCTGGTGGTGGGAATGCAGCCGTACAGCCTCTCTGGAAAACATAACATAGTGTTAAACACCAACCTAGTGTAAAAACACAATAGGAATATCCAGTTTTTAAACATGGCAGCAGCTAGAGGCCGGCGGACTTGCCCCTACAGGTTGGATTAAGGAACTGAAGCAACTGAAGGATAATTTTTCAAGCAAGTTTTTTGAGGAAGGAGCTCAACTTCCCTAAATCAGTGGCTCTCAACTTTTTCATCTATAATATACTGTATATATATAAAAATTTTTTTTTTGGTTTTTTTTTTTTTGTTTTGAGACAGAGTCTCACTTTGTAGTTCAGGCTGGCCCTGAGCTCAGCCTCCAACTCACATCACAGCAATCCTCCTGCCTCTGCCTCCCGAGTGCTGGGATTACAGGCATGAGCCACCACGCCCAGCACTGTGCTATGTGGTACTGGTTGCTGCTGGGCATGAGTCTCCACGCCCAGTATGGTATGTGGTTACCCGGGAACCGAACCTGGGCCCTTGTGCCTGTAAGACAGGCGCCGGAACCACTGAGCCAACTCCCTGGCCCTATACTGTATATATTTTACATTTGAACACATTAACTTATACAAAGTCTTATGCATAATGTGCTCTATGTATGAATATATTTTTCTACATATGAATCTGCTCCTATTTTATTCGGCTATTTCACCGTTATTTTTAAAAGGCTGATTGGAGAGTAAGAGATCTAGAACAGCCCTTAGAAGACTGCAACCAAAGGTCAGAGGAAAACGTTAGACAAAAGATTATAATAAGCACATAAAAGGTGATTAAAGTGGGGTAAAGAGCTTAACAAAAACTTTCCCTCCATCCCATAAATATTTCCTGAGCATGTCTTACTGTGCCAATGTCAAGAGCTACACCCTTGACAAGGAACTGGGTACACGATGGTTGAAAAAAGCTAGATATAATTCTTGCCTATAAGGCAACACAAGTAGGAGAGACTATCACATGAATTAGAGACATTTAAAAATGTTTATGGCAATGCAGCATATGGTGAAAATAATTATTCCAGTGTTCACAGTGCAGTTTTAGGTGAATATACTTTAGGATTTGAACGCAGGAATTCTTAAAACATACGAGGATGCAGCCAGAAAATACTACAGCCCTGCACAGCTCTTAGGCTGTGCATGGAACACAATATATTTAGGTCAGAGGTGCCATGCAAGATAGGAAAGATGAGAAGTGTCTGCACCATTTCTATCCATGCTCACATTTCAATTTGTACAGCATTATTTTATTTACAGATTTACTTTTTGAATATAAGCTCCACAGTTTTTGTTCTGCCTAGAGAAAGCTTGACATTGAACCAACTGCACTGAACAGGAGCTAAGGGAAGTAAAGATACGTGGTATTTAGGAGTAGGTACTTTAAAAGACTTCTATAGCTAAAGTTCACTGTCTTAACCCAACCAGTCACCCCTTCTCCCACCCCCAAAACAATACACATATACCTTATAATAAAAAAGGTGTTAAAAGGAAACATAAAAGTATCCTGAATATTCACTATACAGCATGCCTCATTTTCCCAATAAACAGAAACTCTTACTAGTAGTGGAGCTTTACACGAACAGGGGATAATGCTCAGTACCTCAGGGAGCTGTTGTTGGGGTTCTTCAGGTCTCGGTGAAGTTTTATCACCCATTCCTGATACTCTTGTTTCTGGATGGCTGTGGACTGCTTTAATTCATTTGACCATTTATTCTCTAGGTCCTGAAAGACAGTGCGCCAACTGCTTGATGTTTCTTTCAAACATTAATAAGTAAAGGGAAATGTAACTACGCCTGTAACAATCACCGCATCTCACTTACTTGCTGGGACTCGAAGTGCTGTGCGGCCAGCGCGTTCACGTCCTGGTCCGTGAGCGACTTCCCCAGCTCCTGCATCACCTTCTCCATCTCGGCGCCCTGCCTGCAACACAGCGGGCAGGTCTGCTCAGCGGACTGCGCTGCTCGTGAGCACCTCAGAGCCCACAAGCCAATTTTCTTAACTATGACAGGTCTCAAAATAAAAGATTCTTCTCATCTCGCTAGTTTTAATGTTTTCTAATGGGAAGCGAGTAAGAGCAAGGAGCAGGGGATGGTTTTAAATTTACTTCTTTGGACCTGTACTATCAGTCACACAAAAATATGAGATTTAACCCTAGCATGCTTTTGCAACCAAGAAATTTTACATCCGTAACATCAAAAAAATTCTTAGAGGCATATACACCTAATGATTTAAATAAATATTTTAAGGGAATAAATTTTAATAGATTCTGAAATGTTAAAAATGATTGTCTATGGGCTGGGTGTGGTGGTGCACGCCTGTAACGTGGAGGCTGAGGCAGGAGGACTGCCACCGCCTATTTAGTGAGCTCAAGGCTGGCCTGAACTACACAGTGATACTCTGTCTCAGGGAAAAAAAAAGATTATTTAGAAGGAAGAGTGTACATGAATTCATATTACAATTGATACATTTATAAGGAAGTGGCATGCAGAGCCATGATTAAAAATAAATGAAGTTTTTATTCATTATGAAAAAATAATTCACAAAACCATAATTTTTATACTGTATTAAGTAATCCACAAAGAATGAATTGTGATTAAAATTTCTTGGAACAATACTAATGCTTTTTCTTTCTAATGTAAATAAGCTTACAAAATAAACTGAGAAAGACCATGGCCTCAGAGCAGGACAATGAAGGCTGTGGCTAGGATGACAGCAAGGTATAGCGAGAGATTCATAGCTCTGGAGTTCAGATTTCTTAGTTTAAAATTCCAGCGTGGCCTCAAAAAGTACTTCATTGTTTGAAGCCAAAGTTTCCACCTCTGTAAGACAAGAAAAGTAATAGCCCTGTGACTATCAGTACTCTATGAGTAGGGCTGGAGGGAAAATCAGAGGTGATGGGGCCACTTTGGGTCATGCCTGGAACACAGCAAACCTTCCGCAGAGGGAATTTGTTCGTGTTAGATGCACTAAGCCAGCAAAATGTGCTCAGGTTAATCAACAGAGAAGTTCTACAAAGCTATGAGGACCCTCCCAGTTGAAAATCATGAGGAAATTAATTTCTAATATTAAATAATCTATGCTATTTTATCTCTTAGTTTTATAAAAAGTGAAAACAAGTTGCTCTTCAGGCCATCATATTTGACTATGTGACTCTCAATTATGATAATGAAAAATGTGAAATACCTCTCTCTTAATTTTTTCAGCTCCACGTCTCTTTCACCAATAAGTTCTGAGATACTAACAAAGTAATTATGTTCCAGGTTCAGGAGAGTTTCAGAGGCAGGAGAATGGATTAGATCATGGTACACATCTGCAAAGTCTTCATCCCAGCTGGGCTCCTCTGGCCTGGCATGCTCTAACGTGGTCTACAGGAGAAGACACAGATAGTCTTAGATCAGGACACAGTACCTTTCTTTAACACGTAAGTAGAAAAGTGTGTATATTATGATTCAATTTCTGAGTTCCTTGTATGAACGGGAAAACTACTGTACTATTATATGTATACACTAATGGCTCAGTTCATGTACAATTTGATTTGCAAACAAAAATGTTCAGCAAAACTTGGCTTTTGTTCACCAACACCATAAGAGTGACAAACATGACCACAGCTATCTTCCCTACATAAACACAAATGCAACCATCTTCCCCAAAACTGTAAAGCAAATTAAATTTGTAAGCTCAGGTACCACTGCATATGCTATAAAAGATTGAAAACAAAAAGAATATGGAGAGATGTAAACTAAGGTGTTACTATCAATTTCCTGGAAGGGGGTAAGTGGATATTACCGTGCAGAAAAGGACAGGAAATGTGTACATTAAGAATAAGTACATATATATGATCCCCCTTCACACACAAAGGGATTACCAACAAAATGTTAACAATGGTATTCAGAACTGTGATGAGTGATGACTTCGACTTTCTTGTGTATTGTATGATCATGTTAATTTGCGTGTTTTAATTATATAATCAGTACAAACTTCTATTTATCTAAAAGACTCTAAAAATGTTTATAAGTTTATGTATTAGAACATAAGTTGACCTATGTGATTACCATCTAGTGACAATTTTTCTTGAAAACTCAATTCATTCATATCTAGATTCAACTATTGCAGTTTTTTTATTTTGACCTTTCCTTATTTTTTTTTTACAGAAAATAGTAAATTTTCTTTTTAAAATATAAACTTTTAAGCATATAAAATGATAGCTATCACAATGATAAGGGACAGTGTAAATACTTCTAAACTAGAAGAACAGATGCAGACTGAGCACAAGCAGACACACCAGGGAGGTACAGGTGCCCACCCGGAGGACAGTCACCTCTCACGTAGACAGATGCACTCTGCGGACAGACAGGCTGCCGAGCACCTGGCCAATGATTACGTGAATGGCAAAGAAAATAAACTGCCGATTTTGATGGAGTTTTTTCCCACTGATTTTTACAAACAGGTACCTGTAGAAAAAAGCTATCCAAATAGTCTTCCTTTTTCTTATCATCAAAAATAGTAAAAGCAGGAATGCAAAACCTTACTTGGACTGATAACTTACTTTAAAACAAATGAATAAACCACAGAGATGAGGATCTTATGGCCAACCAAAAGGTAACCTGTTCCTTTTGTTCTGTTAGGCAAACGCCCCAGTAGACAGGAGGAGTTTCAGAGCACAAGGCTAACCTAGAACTGGGCCTCAGCCACGTCCTCAGAGTGCGCCGTGAGCACTGCACCACATCTTTTGACCTGACGCCACTCCAGGAATCAGAACCAGCCCATGGGACTCAGCCTCTCATCAAAGCCACTGCAGGCTCAGGCTGAAATTGAAGCAGAACAAGGTCTGGAGCAGCACAGAACCTTCTGGAACAAGGAAGGAGCAGCACCAGGTCAGGGGATCTCATCAGCTACACGTAACACCCGAGGTCTGGTGACTACCAGCCAGTCTGGGTGGAACAACTTGTGGCATCAGTTCTAAACCTAGCTTACAGAAGCCAATCATCAGACAGAAGCTGCTGCCTCAGAAACAAGCGCTGACCAGGTTTCCTCAACCCAGCTCGCACCATCCCGAGAGATGCAGTCCCGAGAGGGGATTATACATACTCTTTCTTCCTACTTCCACACCCTCACACATTCTTAAAGTCACTAAAATCTAGTTTCTGCTCCCATCAGCCAACTGAAACTGATCTTGCCATGGACAAAATTACTTGGGGAATCTGATGATATTTTTGAGTCTTTCTTATATTTTTGAGTCAACTTATACTCAATGGCATCTTGGCCTCCTGTTGTAGCTTAACTGGTGGTAGTGTTTGCTCTCAGTGAATAAAATAATGATGTGTTAAAATTAAAGGCATCTTAAACTTATAAAACAGTATGCTATTTAAGCAAAAAGATGTCATGTAAAGAAATGAGGACATTATGTAAAGTGAGAGAAAAAGTAAATTAAAGCTTAAAATACTACTGGTGGTTTAGAGTTGCCAAAAAACTACAAGACCTTCACTTATACTAGAAGCAAATAATATGGTACAGTCCAAGTAACATACAGGATATACTTAGACTAAAAACTTATTTATTTATCTGAAATTGCAAACTCACTCGGTGCCCAGTAATTATTTGTGGGTATTGTGCTAGGAGAATGAACCCAGAGGCTCATGTGCTAAGCAAGTTATATCCCAGCCCCTTTTCTTTTTCTGTTTCTGTATTCTGAGACAAAGTCGCAGTATACAAGTTCAGATTGGCCAGAACTCGAAGCGAACCTCTTCCCCCAGCCAATGCTGGGCCTGCAGGCATGAACCACTGTCCCTGGCTTTTCTTTTCTTTTTTGTTAAGATAATATTTTGCCATGTTGTCCAGGCTGTCATCAAACTTAAGATCTTCCTGCCTCAGCCTACAGACTATGAGGATTATAGGTGTACATCACCTCAAATGGCAGTGTCCTGTGTTTTAGCTTACTAAACTGTGGAGCTTGTCAGATACATTTCAGCAGCCCTTTGCTTCACAAAAGTAATTCATAAAACATGTTTTATCTTTTGTGTGTCTGTGTGAACCTAGGATCTTTACACTAAGCTATATACCAGACTTTTAAAAAATTAATTTGAAACAAGGTCTCACTAAGTTGCCCAGGCTGGGCTCAAATTTGCAATCCATCTGCCTCAGCCTCCCAGAGTGCCGGGACTACAGGTGTGCGCCACCACACCTGCCCATATCTTGTTTATGTCTTTATAGTGATATAGGAAAGCAGTAACATATGTTGTGTGAGATTGGTATGGAGAGAAAAAAAGGATTCTATAAGCCATTTCAACACAGCAACTTAAAAGTTTTCATTTACATTAATATATTTGAGACAGACAACCTGCCCTGATTTCTTACCTCAGCGTAAGCTTTGGCCCATGTACTTGCCAGCTGATGTAAATCTATTTCACCTGATTTCACAGCGTCCAAGGCTGCTTCAGCATCTCTGTCATAATCTCGGAGGGATTCTTCTTCTATAAATTGGCTCAGAGATTTTTTTAAGTCTATAAGAGTGACAACATATACCATCAAAGCAGAATCTAGACGTAGAAAGGGGATGTTTTACCTGGCTCCGGCATTCCTAACACCCCTTTAATCTTCAGTTAAAGGAAGACTGGCTTAGGAGAACACTCAGCTAATTTCAGTTATTTTTGTTTGGTACGTGTTATGATATAGAGGAAGCTCAAAACTATTACCTGTCACATATGGACCTAAGGAAACACTACAGATTTTGAGAGTCTGAAGGTTAAATGAAAAGATTTTCCTATATAATTTAAAGCCTATAACTACATCTTTGAAATTTGAGAGAAACAAATGAGATTGAAACTGACTTGGAGAATCTGTTATTTAAGTTTTAGACTGGAGAATGTCCTAGCTAAGGAATCAGGACTCCTATAGAACGTGCTGGCCTGGCTTCCACTACTTGTGACATGAGACCAGTGGTGCACAATCTCCAGTGTACATCAGGCCCCCAAACACCTTGGCAAAGGGACTGCTGCAGCACCACCAGGAGGCTCCTTATGTGGAGGACAGATGGGGCAGCCACCTCATCTCCAACAAGCTACACCTGTTGCCCTGGCGTCTGCTGAGGGACTACGTTTTTGAGCATCGCCACCTTCGGCAAATAGCTGACTTCTTCATGTCAGGATTCCTTGTTAATATGATATGACCTTGCTAGGAAATATCTGTGTTCTCTTATAACTCTAACCTTCCATGATCAACATGTCCTCAGTTAACAAATTTTTTGCAGTCTTTGCAATGGAATAGAGACCTTTTAAAATGGCTTAATACAAATCACTTTATTGAACTAATTTAAGTAGGTAAAGATTGTTGAAATACTAGAATTTCTTTTATTTCATTGCCTCAGAAACTGAAAACCAGATCATTAAGAGGGCAACCAATTCAGCAATAAAATTCTACAATACTCTAATTAGTGACAGCTGGAATGCCTTTACGAATCCACTCAACTCAGTTCAGAGGTTAGGAGTGCTGTTCTAGACATTGAAACTAATTTTTCACTATACATTTTAATTTTTACACTAAACTGCTTTATAAACAATTACAAGGTTATAGGAAAATACTCAAAATGGTGTTCTGGGAAATCTTTTTAGTTCTTAGGAATGGTTATGATTTGTTTCCAATGACTTTCGGATTTTATGCGATTATAAAACTGTAATGAGAGAGCTCATAGGAAAATAAAGCGGAGTAAATAAAACAATCAGTCCTCACCATTTTCTATGAAGCATGGCAAATTATGCAGCAGCATCAAACGTCCATGCAAATGACCGGCATTTTCTTGAACAGGAAATCTGAGGGGCAGCCTCAGTTCGAAGCACTCATTTCCTACTTTGAATGCATACACAAATTCTCTTTCTCTGTTGCAGAACCTTTCTCGATTTTTCTTCATATTCTTTGGTAAGATTTCTACAAAACCAAAAAGCATTAAGTTATAAATACATAAGAAACACGATGTCAAATTATTTCCCTATCAATTTAAAAAATCATACTCAGACTTCATTTGTTTGACTAAGTCACCTCTTGAAGTTTTTTCCAAGAGTTACCCCTGCTTTCTTCTTCAAGATTGAAACAAACTGTTGCTTCTCTTCAATGAAAAGTTTTTTAGACATCATTTCAGGGAAATAATTGTGCCCATATAGGACTTTGTATTCCTAGGAAGGGTTCTGCATACTAGTAGCAAAGGAACAGAGAGAGAAAAGTGAGAGATCCATAAAAGGGTAGATATATAGCTTGTGAAGCAAAATCAAAGAAAACAAATCAAAGAAACATAGCAAGGATCAAGTGTTGTTCCTGCAGATCTTAGAGGTAGTGGTCGTAAGATCTGATAGGGGACGGGGTTAAGAAAGTATGAGAATATTTCCTCTGTAGGAAGAAGACATTCAGAAAACAGAGGGCAGGATGCCCACCGTAGGGCAAAAGAGACATTTCCAAAAGTAAAACTCCAGACAAATTAAGAACTTATTTATCAACCTCCTGACTGCGCTTGCTGTTGCTGGGCTTTCCCTCATCAAATCCATTCTCGGGCCATTCTGGACAACGGAATCACAGTCATCTTTCTTTGACAAAGGAAGGCATCATATTGCTTATCTTTATAAAGCGTTTGTATGTTAGCCATTGCTCTTGGATTAAATGCAGACTCTTTTTTTTTTAGGTTTTTGGAGACAGAGTCTCACTTTGTGGTTCAGGCTGGCCCTGAGCTCAGCCTCAAACTCACATCACAATCCTCCTGCCTCTGCCTCCCGAGTGCTGGGATGACAGGCGTGAGCCACCATGCCCGGCACTGTGGTATGTGGTACTGGTTGCTGCTGGGTGTGGGTGTCCACACCCAGTATTGTTATGTGGTTACCGGGGAATCGAACCCGGGTCCTTGAGCTTGCAAGACAGGCGCCGGAACCACTGAGCTAACTCCCCCGCCCCTAAATGTAGACTCTTAACTCGACGTACATCCCCAGAATCTTCTCTGAATCCCTCATCATCAACATACATACTAACTTTAATTTCTAACCACATTGGACATGTGTCAATATCAAATTCTCCTTCCCACTTTTGAGTTTCAATGACTTTTCCTTTCCTTACAGCAGCATGCTAGGCAG
>PVIR01024395.1:0-25742 GCA_004026965.1 Petromus typicus | reverse complement strand
GCAACTTCTGGACCACGCAAATTACAAAAGCATCTGTCAGTTCTGCAGTGCCACATGTTACCTTGGTGATGATGTACAGAAATTTAAAAGCCAGGTGGACGAGGGCGCCCGGTGAAGTCTTGTCTTGCACTATGTCCAACAACAAGTTCATCATCCACTCTAAGGAACAACAGATGTCAAACATTAAATATTAATGATACTGAAACAAAATACCAAAATAAAAAGTTTATACAGACTGTGAGAATGGTTCACTATCCAAAGCAAAGGAGAAAAGTATGTTGATCTCACCTTATTCATGTTATTATATATTCTCTCATACTCTCAGACATAGACAAACATCCCTACTCCATATATGAGACAATACTTTACAAAAGAATCTGTCACCAGCTGCTATGATTTACCAATCTAGTAACTCAGAAAGAAACAGGATTTCTGATTTCAGTCAAAAATAAGTAATGGGGCCAGGGATTCAGCTCAGTGGTTCCGGCGCCTATCTTGCAAGTACAAGGACCAGGTTCCATCCCTGGTAACCACATAACAATACTGGGCGTGGAAATTCATGCCCAGGAGCAATCAGCACCACATACCACAGTGCCGGGCGTGGTGGCTCATGCCTGTAATCCCAGCACTCGGGAGGCAGAGGCAGGAGGATTGCTGTGATGTGAGTTTGAGGCTGAGCTGAGGACCAGTCTGAACTACAAAGCGAGACCCTGTCTCAAAAAACCTAAAAAAGAAAAAAAAATGAGTAATAGATTTGGAATCTGCCCTAATACATTCTAGTTAGAAAAATGAACAAAATATTCATAGCTGCAATTTTCTTTCTTTTTTTTTTTTCGAGACAAGCTTTCGCTTTGTAGTTCAAACTGGCCCTGAGCTCAGCCTCAAACTCACATCACAGCAATCCTCCTGCCTCTGCCTCCCGAGTGCTGGGATTACAGGCATGAGCCACCACGCCCGGCACTGTGGTATGTGGTGCTGGGAATGACTTTCCACGCCCAGTATTGTTATGTGGTTACCAGGGATGGAACCCAGGTCCTTGTGCTTGCAAGACAGGTGCCGGAACCACTGAGCTAAATCCCCGGCCCCATAGCTGCAATTTTCAATATAGGAAAACAGGCAGTCCATGTGTGTGTTCCCTGAAACAGGACAGCTAACCAACCAAACCCCAGTGCTATTCCCATGGGCTGCAGAAAGCAGGGATGGAATCCGCACAGAGCACAGCAATCCCAACAGAGGAAGAGACACATATCCAGGGGCAGAGGAGGCTGAGCTGTACAAGGTGAGGGTCCATGGAGGAAGCCACACAGAACACATGCTCTGCAGGTCAGCAGGGAGGTCCTGGAGCCTGGGGCTAAATCAGAAGTACCAAAGAAAAATGAAGAATTTGAGATAAGAGATAGAAGACAGTAAAAAGAAAAGTAGCAGAGGCACATAAGATTAGAGAGAAAGGAACCATTCCTTCCTATCCAACTAAGAGCCTTTAGGCTGAGCCCATAGAAAATGACCTTAATGCTATAGACAGGGAAGTCATCTTACACAAGGAAAACATATTCAGCCTCTGAGTCAGATGAGACACTGGGATTCTGCCTGGCCAGAGGAGCACACAAGAAAGCAATGTCCTTGCTTAGTGTTCCGGGCAAGTCTTCCTTGGGAGACTGAACCTGACACACTGTGGAAAGAGGGCGAGACTTCCACATGAGACTGGAAGTAGCTATTTCTTAAGCACAACATTTAAGGGGCCAAAACACATTTAGTTTAAGGAAGAATTCCCAGCCCCCTGGTTCTTTCTCTCCCTGCTAGATCTGGTTTTCATCATTTATATACGTAGAGGAGGAAATTACTTTAGCTATTAAGTTATGGACTGAACACTAACCAGACAGGCAGCTAGATTCCTTTCCAGAGACAGATCTCTGGACCAGTAAAAGCTGAGAGAACTGAGGGGTGATGGCCAGATACCCAAAGTTCCTTCGGTAGAAGCTGGGTCCTTACAGCCCAACTGGGTCATCAGCAGGAAAATCTCCATTTATCTTCATCCCCTTGCACTCCTCAGGACTTTTGTCTCTGCTAATAAGTTAGGTGGAAAAAAAAAAAAAAAACCCTACATTTCTTCCACCTTGAGAGTTAATCTTAAAACTCCTTGATTAGCTAACCCACTTTGGAGTTAGACACCCTCTTCCCTCTAGGAAGTCAGGCTGAGGCAGCTTGCAATACCTGTTTGCCTTTTGTGGAGGAGCACAATAATAATTTGGCAACTTAGATTTGTGCTTTGTATATGCCAACTATAAGTAAAAAAGGAATTTTAGTCAGCCTCTCTTTTTCATGTGCATGCAAAAACCTAATAAATGTCTTTCACTAATATGTGAATTATAGCTACGAGGCAATGAGTATAAAGTTTAACTTGTGAGCTTCTGGGACAGAAATTTTAGATAAGACCTCCAATAAGGTATAGGCTTGTCTTACCTTAAAGAAGGTTCTCTAGGTAATGTGGTGGATAACAGGCAACGTCTTAGAGGTTTCTCTGCCCTAGGGCCCAGGTCAAGATTTCTCTGAGCTATTTTACCTGATTCTGTCTCTAAAGATGATCTCTTTACAGGCTGAGAAGCACTCCAACTATTTCTAATTTGTTCTCTGATATTTTCCCACTCCCTTTCAAAAACTTAGAAAACAGTTTAGATTACTTGATTACTGGTTTGCTAACAATGACTTCCTTCTTTAAACCACAGCTTTACCACTAATATCAATTGTAAACCCTGCTGGAGTAAAACACAAGTTCCCAGAGAAGACAGGGTCCACATCAGTGAACCGGTGGATAGTCCAGCATTCTCCATACAGCAGCCACCTCACCTGGAGCTGAGTCACCTTGGGGATGCCTTGAGGATACAGAAATCAAGCAGAAATTTAAAAGGACACCAATATTTTTCTCCTGTTTCAGATGGGGTACTCAATGTCAAAATTTCTGATTCCTTTTGGAATTTTTTTCTTCTTTTTTTTTTTTTAAGACAAGGTCTGACTTTTGTAGTTCAGGCTGGCCCTGACTGTTGTATGTGGTTACCAAAGATCGAACTCTGGGCCTTGTGCTTGCGAGGCAACTAGAACTACTGAGCTAAATCGCCAGCCCTGAAATGTATTATTCTTTTTTCTTTTTTTTTTTTAATTTTTTTGAGACAGGGTCTTGCTTTGTAATTGAGGGTGGTCCTAAACTCAGCCTCGAACTCAGCAATCCTCCTACCTCTGTCTCCCGAGTGCTGGGATTACAGGCGTGAGCCACCATACCCAGTATTGTTGTATGTGGTTACTGGGGATCAAACCCGGGACCTTGCCTTGCAAGGCAGGTGCCAGAACCACTGAGCTAAATCCCCAGCCTTGGAATGTATTATTCTTAAGCACTGGAAAATGTTCAATCTTCCTATGTTGAAAAAGAGCCATTTAAAATTTTCTGCATCTGCACACAGCCTGCCTAACCTCTAGAGCCAAAATGAAATGCAAAAAAAAAGTATTGACTATGACACTATTTCACAACTAAAATTCCACTGTTAAAAGACAGAAATGGTTAGAAGCAGCTTATGTTCACATTTTCTTTACATTAAGAAATAATTGCTATTGGTGTTCAAAATACAATTATAAGCCATACGGGACTACTATATTCATTATATCCTTTCCTCTTGGATACCTAAGACATTTCAAATGAGACCTGGGAAAGTTTTCAGACAACTCTAATATGTACACTGAGGTTTTTAGGGGACTTACTCCTATCTATGAACTAGGTGGGAAAGATGTAATGTTACTCTTAAATATTGACTTCTAGTGAGATACAAGCAGCATTACAAGCCTCCATTACATTTGGGAATGAGTATTTTAATTTTAGAAGATTAGAAGACAGGCAGCCAGGAGACCAAACAGTCTCTATATCAAATCACTCTGGCCTTCCAACCAAATGCAAAATTAGAATGGAGACTTTTTCAGAAATGTATTCTTGAAGGTCTAAGAAAGATGAAAACTATGTCTTTCAGTTATTTTAAATTGTCAATTATTTATCAGGAGAAAGGTGATAGCCCCTCTGCCTTTTTAGATCATTTATGAGAGGTTTTGATGACATATACATCCTTGGCTCCTGATTCCATGGAGGGACAGATTATTCTTAAAGACAGATTTATTACATAGTAAGTCCCAGATATTAAAAAAGGCTACAAAAGATGACTTTTGTTCAAGATAGCTCACTTGATACTTTATTGAAAATTGCCTTGGGGGCTGGGTATTTAGCACAGTGGTTCTGCAGCCTGATTTGCAAGCGCAAGGTCCTAGGTTTGATCCCTGGTAACCACATACAACAATGCCAGGCATGGTGACTCACACCCACCAGCAATCAGTACCACATACCACAATGCTGGACATGGTGGCTCACACCTGTAATCCCAGCACTCAGGAGTCTGAGGCAGGAAGACTGTTGTGAATTCAAGACTCACCTGGGCTACATAGTGAGTTTAGGGCCAACCGAACTACAAAGCAAGACCTTGTCTCAAAAAAAAAAAAATGCCTCAATATTTTATAAGGAAGCCAAGGGGAGAAAACAAAGAGATCCAAATGAAGTCAAGGGCCAGGAATTTACCTCAGGGATTCTAGCATCTGCCTGGTAAGCATAAAGTCCTGAGTTTGATCCCTGGTACCACATACCACAATGCCAGACGTGCTGGCTCACAGCTGTCATCCCAGCACTTGGGAGACAGAAGCAGGAGGATTGCTGTGAGTTCAAGGCTTGACTGGGCTACACAGAGAGCTCAGAGCCAGCCTGAACTACAAAGAGAGACCCTGTCTCAAAAAAAGAGAGAGAGAACTATAGTTCGATCTTTTTAATGAACATAGATGCAAAAATCCTCAGTGGGACACTAGCAAACAGGATGCAGCAAATCATCAAAAAGATCATATACCATGACCAAAATGGATTCATTCCAGGAATGCCACATGCTTCATCATACACAAATCTGTACATGTAACACACTATATGAACAGAAGCAAGGACAAAAACCACATGATTATCTCATGATTGGTAGAGGAAACCAATCCTAACATTTATATGGAACCAGATAGAGACCTAGACTAGCAAAGGCAATTCCACACAACAAGAGTAAGGCAAGGGCATCACGATCCAACTTCAAATTAAACTATAAAGTGATAGAGATAAAATAGCATGGTATTGCCAGTTCAAGTGGTACTGTGTCTACCTTGAAAGCACAAAGGCCCAAGTTCAATCCCTGGTACCACAAAAAAAAAAAAGGCGGGGAAGGCAGGGATTTAGCTCAGTGTTTTCAGTGTTTGCCCGGCAAATGCAAGGTCCTGAGTTCAGTCCTTGGGTTTGATCCCTAGTACCACATATCACAATGCCAGGCGTGGTGAAACACTTTTAAGCCCAGCACTCAGGAAGCAGAGGCAGAACAATTGCTGTGAGTTCGAGGCTTACCTGGGCTACACAGTGAGTTTAAGGCCAGCCTGAACTACAAAGCAAGACCCTATCTCAAAAAAAAAAAAATGTTGCTGGGAAAACTGGCTTTCCACATGCCAAAGATTGAACCTAGACCTATATCTCTCACCATGCAAAAAAAAAAAAACAAGTGGAAGGAAAGGGGAAAAAAAGAACAAAGATGTGCTATGTGCATGTATCAATGTCCTAAGGTTAGGGTTCAGTGTGATCAAGATGTAAACATGTACTAACAAAAATGCTGAAAAAAAATTTTAAATCACCATTTTGATAAAATCAAAATAATAATTTTTAAAATTAGAAAATAATTATACCTCAATAGTTGTTTTGAAAACTTTTTTTTTTTTTACAGTACCAGAAATCAAACTCGGGACCTTGTGCTTGAGAGGCAGGCACAGTGTCATTGAGCTGAATTCCTGGTCCTTTAAAACATTTTTAAAGGAACAAAATGTATAGCCAGAAAAACTTACTAAGCTGCTAAATAAAAAAAACCTAAGAAGCCTCCACAGTAAATATTTCCTTATACAATAAACTTTGATAACACAATGCTCATAAAATTAGGCAGCCACAAATGGTCATGTGTTATACCATTCCATGACAAGAAATGCTGATAATAAACAACAGCAGTGACTGTAGGGTTTGTGGGAAGAGGGAATGGAATGCATTTGTGCTGGTGATGGCTGTGCCACTCTGCAGCACAATGCAATCATGGAAACGAGTAGTGAAAAGCACAAACTCAGCCAGGGGTAGTAGCGTGCACCTGCAATCCTACCTCTCTGGAAAGCCGTGAGAGAAGAATTGCAAGTTCAATCACAGCCTGAGCAACTCCGTTAAATTCTGTCTCAAAAGAAAATTTTAAAAGGGCTGATAATGAAGCCAGGGTGAAGGTCCTGACTTCAAACTCTGTTACTATAAAAAAGGAAGAAAGAGACAGAGAAAGAGAGGGAGGGAGGGAGGAAGGGAGAGGAGACATATGATAGACACTCATATCCCAATACTTTGTTGTTTTTAAGAAATATGTGCAGAGGGACTGGGGATATAGCTCAGTGGTTCCAGCGCCTATCTTGCAAGCTCAAGGACCTGGGTTGATCCCCGTAACCATATAACAATACTGGGTGTGGAGACTCACTCCAGCAGCAATCAGTACCACATACCACAGTGCCAGGCGTGGTGGCTCACACCTGTAATACCAGCACTCGGGAGGCAGAGACAGGAGGATTATTGTGATATGAGTTTGAGGCTGAGCTCAGGGCCAGCCTGAACTACAAAAGCGAGACCCTGTCTCAAGAAAGAAATATGTGCAGAAATATATACATTCCATTAGAGTTACCATTTACAAAATAAGTATACGACACCAGCTATAAGCACAACATCAGAGACACAGTTCCACAAGAACAATATAAAAGAAATATACCTAGAAATACTGTGAACTTTTAAAATTTTCAGAAACCACCTAAAAATATTATCAAGCTTTAAGGAGGGACACAAATGATTTGAGCAGAGATGGAACACCCTGTTCTTAAATAGGAAAATCAATCTTGTAAAGGTGTCTTCGATTACATGAATATGTGCACATAACAGAACTTCAAGGGGACTTGTCATAAAATAATTCTGCAGATCATCTACATTAATGAAAGGGTCCAAAGATCAAGCAACTAATAAAAACAAAATGACATGGAGAAGGCATAGCCTACAGAGACTAATGAAACAGACTAGGAAGTCTAAAGCCAAAACTAAGGAATGTAGACTGGAAACAGTATTGTAGACAAAGAGAAGAGCTGCAGGACCATTCAGTGACTGAGGCTCACAGAACCCACTAGGAAAACAAACCTTCCTCAGCATACTGACAAAGGCCAATCACAGAGGAAGAAACTGACAGTTCTGACAAACCAAGTGTTTTAATGCTTTAGCACATGATATACTCTACATGCAGTACCAAAAGCATGCATCATGGGGCCAGAGATTCAGCTCAGTGGTTCCGGCACCTGCCTAGCAAGCACAAGGTCCCAAGTTTGATCCCTGGTACCACATACCACAATGTGGGCATGGTGACTCATGCCTGTTATCCCAGCACTCGGGAGGCAGAGGTAGAAGGATTGCCCAGAGTTCAAAGCTAGCCTGGGCTACAAAGTGAGTTCAGGGCCAGCCTGAACTACAAAGCAAGACAGTTTCAAAAAACTTAAAAAAAAAAAAGAAAAGCATGGGCCATGCATGACAAAGAACAACATCATGACCACAGTGTTTCTTCTAAAAGGGGTCTGTCTGCCAGAAGACAGACAATGATGAGCACTCAGCACCATGGACAGCACATGACATGCTCCATTCTCCAACACCCAACACAGAGGTTCCACAAAGAGAAAAGGGCCAGGGATTTAGCTCAGTGGTTTCGGTGCCTGTCTTGCAAGCTCAAGGACCCGGTTGATCCCAGTAACCACATAACAATACTGGGTGTGGAGACTCACTCCAGCAGCAATCAGTACTACATACCACAGTGCCGGGCATGGTGGCTCACGCCTGTCATCCCAGCACTTGGGAGGCAGAGGCAGGAGGATTGCTGTGATGTGAGTTGGAGGCTGAGCTCAGGGCCAGCCTGAACTACAAGGCGAGACCCTGTCTCAAAAAAACCTAAAGAAAAAAAGAAAAAAAAGAGCAAAGGGTCTCACCTGCACTATGAAAGCAGCACCTCTCACCTTTGGAGCAGTGACCCAAGAACATAAAACCCACAAGAGACGAGGCCTGGGGCACCACTGCCTGCTACCCTCAGCAGAGGCAGCCCTCCGCCAGACATCAGCTACCACTTCCCTGCAGCTGGCCCTCCCAGATCCCATCATTCGGTACAGTGAAGCACAAGGTCTGCAGTGGTCACTCAGGATTTAAATCTCAACTGCGTACCCTCCAGCTGTGTGAGCTGGGGCAAGTTACTCAACCTCTCAGAGCTGTGTCTCAGCTTCCTCAACTGTGAAAGTATGTTGGGAAATGACTGACCTTCCACAGGGACTGTGAAGCTATGATTTAAAAAGTCAAGTCTTTTCAAAAAACATTTAGAGGGCTGGGGACGTAGCTCAATGGCATAGGAACCACCTGGCAAGCATGAAGTCCTGAGTCTGATCCCTAGTACCCACAAACAAAAAACAACAATAAATGAAGAAAGAACACAAAAAAATGTCATTTAATGGAAGGCTAAGTTATAAAGAGTGAGCTAGGCTTCGTGGCACACACCTGTGATCCCAGCATTCAGGAGACAGAGGCAGGAGGATCACTTTGAATTTGCGACCAACCAGAACTACATAAGAAGACCCTATCACAAAAAATACACCATACATAACACAAATGGGGGAGATGAGGAACTCACCAAGACTACAAACAAGAAGTGAACATAAAAGGAATTAAGATATGTTATATACAAGTTCCAACTCCCTACGTTCCAACTCCCCATGATGAATGTAATCATTTTGTAATGCATATGTTAGTAAAAATAAAATAAATATAATGAAAAAACAATTTTAAAGACTGAAATGGAGTTTGTTCTGAGACAAAAGTGAATTAAAAAGGCTCACAGACAATCCTGTGACTAGAAGCAAGAGAAACTCAGCCCACACACCCCAATCATACACATTTACATGTCAGAAAGGCTCCTTAGCATCTCATATACAAGCCCCACATCCAGTGAAGCAGAGTGCTGTTACCTCAGTTTACAGTGACAGCATACAAAAGCCAGGGATATAGCTCAGTGGTTCCATGCCTGCCTGGTAACACAAGGTCCTGAGTTCATTCCCTGGTACCACAAAAAAAAAAAAAAAAAAACAGGATACACAGTGATGGTGCAGCTCAGACAGCCTGGGCAGTGGATCTGGGTATCAGGTCATATGCCCTCCCTGGTGCTGCTTTTCAACCTGGTGACCATGGCAACCATGTTTTTTCCCAAGTTTACTGCCAGGAGAACTCATCAGTTTTGAAGTTGCAAAAATAAATGTTTTAAGGGCCAGGGATATAGCTCAGTGGTTCTAGCGCCTGTCTTGCAAGCACAAGGGCCCGGGTTCGATCCCCGGTAACCACATAACAATACTGGGCGTGGAGACTCACCCCAGCAGCAATCAGTACCACATACCACAGTGCCAGGTGTGGTGGCTCTTGCCTGTAATCCCAGCACTCGGGAGGCAGAGGCAGGAGGATTGCTGTGATGTGAGTTGGAGGCTGAGCTCAGGGCCAGCCTGAACTACAAAAGCGAGATCCTGACTCAAAAATAAATAAATAAATAAATGTTTTAATAGGTAAGAAATGGGTCAAATATAATGAAAAACAAAAAGAAACCACTCCTCTTATACTAAAGTAGTATAAAGCTAAGCCTCAGACTCTCCAACCAGCTATAAAATGGAAGGGACAAAAGCCCTCCTCAGCCACTGTGAGAGTGACATGGTGATCTGTGTGAAGCACTCGGTCCTGATTACACTGGATAGATAAAGCATATACACAAGAAGCAAGAAGAAGGTAGCTCAGACACATCTGTGCACGACCTAGAGTGACCCCTGACCCACGCGCAACCATCACAATTCTTCTACAACCGACTAAATGGGCCTGCTGGCAAATAAAACAGCCTTTTGACACTGAGGCTGACTTTTTTTTTTTTTAAGGAAGTGAACACAGGGCCTTTGCACTAAGCTACATCCACAGTCCCTTCTTTATTTTGAGACAGGGTTTTTTCAAGTCATTAAGTGGTCCAGGATGGATTGGAACTTTCGATCCTTCCTGCCTCAGCTTCCCAGAGTGCTAGGGATACAGGTGTGTGCCACCATACCTGGTTCATCTTGACACCTTCTGATGGCAGCACATAGATGACAGCATGGTGCATCTGTGGTCATTTGTTAATAAACTATCGAAATCATCGGCTCTGATCCTTACCAAGGTGCGGGTCCAACAGATGAGGCTGCTCCTGGTATTTGTCCATTATTACTAAAAGGAAAATAACATGAAAAATAACTACTATGCCAAACATAAGTGTGAGCCTTAGAAACCTTTCTACATTCCTTAATAACCCACTAACAGGGCTGGGGACATAGCTCAATGGTTCCAGCGCCTGTCTTGGAAGCGCAAGGACCGGGGTTCAATCCCTGGTAACCACATAACAATACTGGGCGTGGAGACTCACCCCAGCAGCAACCAGTACCACATACCACAGTGCCGGCCGTGGTGGCTCACGCCTGTAATTCCAGCACTCGGGAGGCACAGGCAGGAGGATTGCTGTGATGTGAGTTGGAGGCTGAGCTCAGGGCCAGCCTGAACCACAACGCCAGACCCTGTCTCAAAAAACCTTAAAAAAAAATAATAATAATAACCCACCAACACCTCTGGCTGAGAGATGCCACACAGGCCCCCGTGGGTGAGCCACTGTGGGTGAGCCACACAGGCCCCATCCAGACAGCCACTGTGGCTGGGCTCCAGCTCCTCACTTGACCAGCACACTTTCCTCTTGGGTCCACCTTCACTCCCATTCCTCCCTCCATAACTAGGTCTCTTTCTCCAGCCCACCCCATCCCCGTGATTCTCTTCCTCTCTACTTTGCTGCTTTGGTTCTGCCACCTGCCAACTCTCACAATCCCTTTAGCGCCAAGCCACTTGCTTTTACTTCTGCCAGCAGCAGAAAATGCTTGTCAAAAATGACTCTCTGGCTGTATAGTTCTCACCTGCCACATACTTCCTACCACGTCCTACCACGCTAACCACTTCCCAGGAATGAGAAAATGGCTTTTCATTTCCTAGATAGTATTCAACTGGCGCTCAAAAATGTCCAAGCACAGGTAATTATCACTAACCCAAGATTACACCAGAAGAAACTGAGTCTCTTAAGCAACCACAGGCTCAAACTTAGGGATGTGAGACACCAGGAGGCCCACAACTCTGCCCCTCCTATTATCACAGCGCCGGGACTCCAAGGAAAACTGTGCGAAGATACACAGGCTTGTGTATGAGATGCTAAATGAAAGAACCTACAAATATGGCTTTACTGAAATACAAACCCTCGACTAAATGCTTAAGGGCTAGTTGGAAATAACCCACTATAAGTAAATATAAATGTCCTGCTGTGAAGATTTGGACTAACCGAGGACCTTTCCAAGCAGACCACTATCCTGTCCTGCCTGCAGATCCAGTCCCCCTCCACGTGGCGCAGACCCGGGAGACCCCAGCCTTGGGCCCTGCAGGATGCTGGCCTTCCCCACTCTCACGCCCTCCTGCTCCACCCAGCTGCCCAGGGATTCTTGCCCGCGACAAAGAGGGCAGAAGGGCAGGAGGTAGGCCAACTCCGCACCGCCCAGCCCCACCCCGCGCACCGCGGAACCGCTCCTCGGCCACCTCCCGCGCCCTGCGTTCGCCGTACACCGCCCGCAGGCGGCCGAGCAGCACGCGGGTCTCCTCGCTCTCTCCGAACGCTTCCAGGGCGGTTCCGCGGACGGGTGCATCGTCCTCCGCCTCCTCCTCGGCCGCACTGGCGGCGAGCTCATAACTCAGAGCCATCCCGGAGGGCCCGTCGCTCTGAACGATTCCCGCTGCAGTAGAGTACACCTCTGGGAGTATCCGACGAGGAGCCACAGGCCCCGCCCCGAGACCTCCCACCCACTACGGGCAGCGCCAGCCGCCAAACAACCTCGCACGGTTGAAGACGCGTGCGCAATCCAGTCCTCAACGAGAAGGGGGTGGAACCCTCAAAAATAATCATTGGACCCAGGGGAAAGGGTGGAGCCGACGCAGAGGCGGGGCCTGGGCTTGATGTTGGGGGCGGGCCTGCGGGGAGGGTGGATCCAGATAGATGGGCGTGGCGGGGGGAATGAATGAATGAATGCAGAGGTCGTCCTCTGCGCTTACTGCCCTCGTCACCCACTGACCGCGCCCTGTGTAGGCGTAGCAGCGGGTGCCGCTGCGAGTCCTCCAGATTCCCTGCCGGCGTGGCCTTTCCCCCCATCCTCGGCCACCAGCCCCACGCCTATCCGAGCTAGGAGGGAGCCTACGCCTTGCGGGACGGACCGAGGACACTATGCAGCGACTTTATTAGGTGAGCAGCTTGCGCATGGTCCCTAGGGACGCGCTCCGGTACTCGCGCCCAAAGTGATTCCAGTGATTCAGGTAGTTGAAGAGCTGGTACAGCAGCAGCCGCCTCTCGAAGCCCGGGGCCTTGGGGAGTTTCCGGTGATAAGCTGTGAAGAAAGACCTGGGAAAGCCCCCAAACATCAGCGCAATAGCCAGTTCGAACTCGGAATGGCCGTAGAAGCACGCCGGGTCGTACACGATGGGCCCGTCATCATTCTCGGCCACATTTCCTGCCCAGAGGTCCCCGTGGAGCAGGGCGGGGACGATCTCCAAGCCGTGGAACAGATCAGGGATCTTCACCTGTAAAGACAGGTGTCGCAGTTCTTGGAAATAAGCAAAGACACCTGGTAGCTCTGTCTACTGGGACCAGAAATGAGAGCACCTGGCTCGAGTGCTATGGCTTTGTCGACTTTGTTGTTCACCCCCAACTTCATTGAGAGACTGTACAGCCTCATGGCTCCACACAGGAGAGAACCTCGGAGGTTACTCTATCCTCTCATGGAACATGAGCCAGTTTTGGATCTACCCTAGCAAACTCCACCTTCTACTTCACTGCACATATGTATCCCACCTCTTATGCAGTGCTGGTTACTTCACTATCAAGCAAAATTCCTTTGATGCCTGTGCACCCTGCATCAACACAAATTCTGTATCTAGTAAATTGAGTTATAATTTGAAATCAGTCATTCTGGGACTCATCCTCATTCAAGCTGAGATACTCATGCTTTGGCAGAGGAGGATGTGGGAGGGTGGGCAAGTGTTACTAATATAAGACAAGTGACAATGAAGGCCCCACTCATGCAGGCACCTGAAAAACTTCAGATGCAACATCTGGTGAGCCAGCATGGGGAACTGCACTGTGGAGCCAAGTGGGTCACTCGTGTCCCCAACGAGACTAGCTCTACTCCAGCTAGAACCCCATGAATGTGACTAGATGTGAGAACATAGTCTTTTCCCCAGAGAAACAGCTGCAGTGCCCACCTGTAGCCTAGACCAGAGTTCTCTCGCCTCCCGGTCAGCATAGTCCTTCTCGATGAGGTCCAGCTGTGCTTGAAGCCGATGCCTGGTGAAGAAGGTTGGCCAGTCATCTTGCCAGTCATTGACCTAGGGAACAACAG
Organism: Petromus typicus; assembly: GCA_004026965.1. Classification (NCBI taxonomy): domain Eukaryota; kingdom Metazoa; phylum Chordata; class Mammalia; order Rodentia; family Petromuridae; genus Petromus; species Petromus typicus. Next base: position 12,071 of record PVIR01024395.1, on the reverse strand, counting down.
GCCAGCACCGCAAGTCAGAGCTGGTCTTCCTGACCCTGGAGCAACGACTGAAGAGTGCAGAAAACACAATGCCAAGTCACCTGAAGATGGCCACACACCTGTCTTGATCACTGCGTGGAGCCAACCACAAATATTTGCTCCAATCCCTCTTCCAACGCTCTATAGAGTATCCTGCCTTTTCTTTGTTTGGGATTGGTGGCCTCTTGCCATTAGTTCACCTCTGCCGAGGTGAATAAAGTCTGTACCTCTTTGCTCACTAACCTGCTCAGAGATCTCATCCCTCTGTGCTGTTTTTTATAGGAGGGATGTAACATGTCCACATATAAAAAGTCTCTACTAATATGTTAATGCTCCCCAAATCAGTACATGGATTTACTAGAATCCCAATAAAATACTAGCTTTTAAAATTTTGTATCTTTATTTTTAGTGTTTCAAGACAGGGTCTTGCTATGCAGCTCAGTTTTTTTTTTTTTTTATTTTAGAAATTGACAAAGAACTTGTGAAAAATGGAAGTCCATGTGGAAATGGAAAGGCCCTAAAGAGGTTTAAGAACAAAAGCTTTGGGCCTGAGATTTAGCTCAGTAGTTCCAGCACCTGCCTTGAAAGAACAAGGTCCCGGGTTCAATCCCCAGTTACTACATACAACAGTGGCAGACATGGTGAATCACGCCCACCAGCGATCAGTATCACCTACCACAGTGCCAGCATGGTGGTTCATGCCTGTAATCCCAGCACTTGGAAGCAGAGACAGGAGATTGATGAGTTTGAGGCTGAGTTCAGAACCAGCCTGAACTACAAAGTGAGTCCTGTCTCAAAACAACAACAGAACTTTGACACAGAAAAATAAATGTTAAAATTTACTGAAAGCTGCAGCATCAAGACAGATAAGTAGATTAATAAAACACAACACCTAGACCTCCAATTGTGTACCAAATTGCTTTCTACCAAAAATCCAATGGCATGGGGCAGGGGATTTAGCTCAGTGGTTCCAACGCTTGTGCAAGGGCAAGGTCCCAGGTTTGATCCCCCGGTACACAACAATGCCAAGCATGGTGGCTCATGCCTGTCATCCCAGCACTCGAGAGGCAGAGGCAAGAGGATTGCTGAGTTCGAGGCTGAGTTCAGGATCAGCCTGATCTACAAAGTGGGACCCTACCTCAAAAAAAAAGCAAAGGCAGGTTAGTGAGAACATAATTTTTCCAATAAATTGTGCTATACCAGTTGGCTAACCACAAGTTGTAGGTGAGCCCAGGCCCTGAGCCCCACACTGGGGAGCCACCTGTAGCAGACCCCACCCAGCTGGCCTTGCTCCTCTGGGGCCTAGACCGGCTGCTTATTCTCCCTGCCAGGGACAGACACAGCCAGCTTAACTTTCGGGCCACCAGGAGACGCCCTCCTCTAATAGGCAGAGGAGGCCCTGCATCTGGCTCATGTTGCCTTTATTCATCCAAACACAGGTAGGTACATGCAGTCAAAGTCACACAAGGTTCATCTGCTTTCCAATATCCACTACCAATACTCTGATAAACAACTTCACCTCAGATGTCTTAACTTTTCTCTAGACCCTATAATATGCAATTAGCTCTGAGTATAGCCTTTCTCCTTTGTGCTAACAGAGGAAACCAACTAGGCCTCAATTCTACAGAACTTCAATCTATTCCATGAATCATATAGAAAAATTAACGAAATGGACGATAGGCCAAACTGCAAAACTCCACCTTATAAAACCTCTAAAAGAAAATCTTTATGATCTTAGCTTAGGCAAAGATTTCTTAGCTATAATTCTAAAACACAATTCATAAAAGAAAAATCAAAATCTAAAACTTCTCTCTGATGCCCCTTTCAAGAGAAAAACAAAGAAATATTTGCAAATCATATCTCTGGGAAAGAGATGAAAAAACAACTCAAGTATACAACTCCTCACACAATGGACAACATACTTATACATACAATTCACTGGAGGAGATACATGTGCAGAGACATGAAGAAATGCTCTACCTTTATTCATGGAAATAAAAATAAAACCACAGTACCACAGTGAGATAAAGTTTTATACTGGCTAGGATGGCTGTAATTTAAGAAAGGACATATCATGCATGGAGCCACATGCCTCCAATCCCAACATCCTGGGAGGCTGAAGCAAGGGGATTACCAGTCTGAGCCAGTCTAGGCAATTTAGTATAACCTTGTTTCAAAACATTTCAAAACCAGGGCGGCCAGGATTTAGCTCAGTGGTTCTGGCATCTTCCTAGTAAGCACAAGGTCCCAAATTCAGTCCTCAGTAACCACATACCACAGTGCCGGGTGTGGTGGCTCACACCTTGTAATCCCAGTGCTCGGGAGGCAGAGGCAGGAGGATTGCTGTGAGTTTGAGGCTGGCAGTTCAGGCTGTCTTTGAACTCACTATATTCCCAGGCTGGCCTGAATTCATTGTGAGCCTCCTGCCTCGGCCTCTTGAGTGCTAGGATTCTAAGCATACGCCACCACACCCAGTTTAATAGGATAAATAAATATGATAGGTTCTCTGTCCCTAATAAAGCAAGACAGGACTAATAATGCTTTCTTTGAGGTCAGTCCAGGGAGATGAGTCTTCTGTAGATCTTTGGAGGCTTCAGAGACAGTGATTCCAGACACCCTCGTGGTCTGCAGCCAGAAAAATGAGTGGATGAAGAACATGTGGTCCATGTACATGATGGAACATCAGTTGGCCATAGAGAATGAAGCTCTGGCCCAAGCAACAAGGATGAACCTTGAAAATAACTCCACAAGTGAAAGAAGCCAGGAACCAAAGATCATGGAGTGACCTTTGCACGGCACCACAGGGCACCCAGCCACGAACACCAGCCCCTGCCCCCCATGCCACTCCCCAGCCTGGAAGTGTTCCTGGCCATGCCTCTCCCCACTCCTGCCAAGCTCAGGTCAGCGGACCCCCCACATGCTGCCCCAGTGTCACAGTCCACATCTGCCTTCACAAATGCAGTGGCTGAGCTTCCCAGTGCTGCAGGCACTACAATCTGTCACACTGGCACGGTGGCCGGCTCAGGGCCTCAGGAGCCGGTCACCAGCTAAGCAGGGCATCCTTACCCAGGCACTCACCTGCTGGATGAAGCCACAGCACGTTACCACGTGGAAGCCAAATTGACTGACGTACTGGGACCCAGCACCCTCCGCCCCGCGGCCTGTCAGAGAGATGTCACCCTGAGTGTAGTGCTCACCTCACAGAGCACTAGTGCCAGCCTGGGCAGCTCAGGAACACAGAAGCCTGAGGACGAGCTGCTCAGGCTGTGTCGAGCCTGAGCATGGACCTGCAGGACCCTGCCTGGAGCAGGTCACAAGCCAATGCCACTGGAGTGCCGGGCGTGGTGGCTCACGCCTGTAATCCCAGCACTTGGGAGGCAGAGGCAGGAGGATTGCTGTGATGTGAGTCTGAGGCTGAGCTCAGGGCCAGCCTAAACCACAAAGCGAGACCCTGTCTCAAAAAACAAAACAAAAAAAACAAAACAAAAAACAAGCCAATGCCACTGGTTTGAAGCTCCACCCAAATTCTTAAAGATCTCATTTCCAAGGCCGGGATGTAGCTCAGTGGCACTGTGCCTGCCACACAAGCTCAATCAAGGTCCTGAGTTCGATCCCCCAGTACCAGGGGGGAAAAAAATATCTCATTTCCATAATACAGTATAGAGGGGCTGGTGTGCGACTCAACCTAGTGTTGAATGATACCAAGAAGAACACAGGCTCAGGTCAGGGAGCCACTGAGGCTGGAATAGGAAATCTGAACGCACCCACAGTGTTCTCCTCCGCCTTCAGCTTCTCTCTGAGCTTCTGGTTGTAAAGGTGCAAATCTGCCATCTGCTCCCCAAGCTTTGACGCGTGACTGAGGACAGAAGAAATGTAGCCTATGAAAACTACAAACAAATCATTGGCATTCTGAGTGTTCTGTTTTAAAGATCTTCAAGCTACTTTCCATTATTTAAAAAGTAGAAAACAAACACCTGCACAAGGACCCTTTCCAAAGAACAAGTCATGAAACCAGGCAAGGAGCCCACAGGAGAGTCTCCGAAGAGGGCTCAGTGGGCACCAGGGACCAGACGCAGTGCCTAGCAGGGAGGAGTAGAAGAAACACCAGCTCCCCATTCTGCAAACAAATGCATTTGATGAGCAGGAAAATAAAATGACAAATCAGGGACCACTCTGCTGACGGAAATGAAGGGAGCTAAGGTATCTTCTCTGCACAAGTTCGTACTTCCCACATTTCATACAGCAGCTATCCATGACTTTCATGTTTAGAAACCCAAGACCCTAGACAGTTAAGGGATCAGCCTCACTCAGTCCAAATGGAGCTGGCGTTTGTGCTCAATAAAGCACAAAGCAAGGGGTGGGTGAAGCTTTACCACAGCCAGACCAGAGCAGTAACTTCTGTCTCCATTCAAAATGGTCTCTGAGCCCCAACCAGGGGCACACAGCTCTGATCCCAGCTACTCGGGAGACCAAGGCAAGAGGGCCCAAAGTTAAAGCCCAGCCTAAGCACCTTAGGTTCTGCCTCTAAATAGAAAGAAAAGCAGGCTGGGAAAGTAGCTTGGTGTGAGGACCCCAGGTCAGAGGTGGGGTACCCACGGCACACGTGCTGCAGTAGCACACAGAGCCCTCTCTGTCACCCCCACATCGCACAGCAGCCAAGCATCAGATATTAAGTTTCACTGCAATGTTGGCACTTTGCAACTAATCAGCGGGTTTGGGATTGTAATCTGGGTACTTGGTCTCTAAAAGTTTCGCCATCTCTGCCCTATGTTCAGTCTCTCATTCTGAACAGAAAGTAAAAAAGAAAAGAAAAGGGAAAAGAATGGCTTCTGGAAAAAGACCATTACTTGGGCAGTTTAGCAAGGACTGTTTTCCTGTGTCTCTGTGTCCCTCTCTTTTTCTCTCTCTATCCCTTTCTCCCTCTATCTCTTTCCTCAGGTTATCTCCCTTTGGGTGTGTCTATGTGTACCTCTCCCTGTACACGGACGCATCTCTCTGTGTCTCTATGTGGGACATACATGTGCCACCGTGTATGTGGTTTTGTCCATGTGTGAGTGAGCCCCTCACTCTCACACTCACCTGCTCAAACTCTTCATCTTCAAATGTTCCATCACAAAGGCTGCCCCGCCTCCTGGCAGATCAATCACCTTCATGGGGCGGGGTGCGTGCACTAGGCCTGTGTGACGCAGAGCCTCCAAGCTGGCCATCTCCCCCTCGAACATCAGCCGAGCCTGCACCCAAAACACCAGCCTGAGCAGACTCCACAAAGTTCCACTCCAACAGGGTCCGGCCAGCCAGCAGAGGCACTTACAGCCCTTGTCAGAGGGCACCATATGGGCATCACAAGTCCTGGGACCCCTAGGTACTGAAAACCAGAGAGGCCTTGGCCCCTGGGGTGTAAGGAGGCTCTGGGTTTGAGGAGTTGGGGGCAGGCCACTGTGCTCTACATGACCCTGTGCTGTGGAGGTAAGAGGCCATGCCATAAGGGTACCAAGTGGAACTAACTGGATTACCCTGGGTGCCCACCCTCCCCAGTGCCTCCTGGTGGGGTGGCCATGCAATGCCAGAGGTAAGGGTTAGAGAAGGCTGACTGAAATGTCCACTAGCCCAGGCCAGAGAGCTGCAAAGGACACATACACACTTCCCCCAAAGCCTCAGGTGGGGTGCAGGGAAGGGACTACCTGAGACCCGAGAAAAGGGCCTGACAATACCCAAGGGGAACTTTTTTTCTTCCAAGGCTGCCCCAAACACATCACAGCGGGCTGGCCACACAAAAGCTACATGGTTGCTACAGGGATCGCCTGTTTTGCTGCAGCAAGCTGTGGTCGCAGGCCCATCGGGGACCAGTCTCTGAGAAGTCACTCCCCACCAGGACCAAACAGACAGCCAGACACTGCACATTTCCCTTATACAATCGATCTCCTCTTGCGCTGCTGAAGTCGGTCCCCAAACTCCTAATGAAGGCTCCTTGGATGGCATCTTTTTGTCCACTCATGATTTCCATCTCAGGTAGAGTAGGTTGACTGAGGAACACCAAAGCTCACTGGAGCCAAAAGTGGCCCACTGCCAAGGCTGGTAACACTCTGGGCTTTTCTCCTTCTCCACGGTAAGCAACTCCCTCCCCTCCTCCTCTCTCTCCCACAAGCTGCGGGCAATGAGGCCCAGAGGCCTGTAGCCCAGCCTGGAGCTGAGCTCAGCCAGGGGTAAAAGCAGCCTAGGGCCTCACCTCCACCCAAATTAAAACATCCTGCCAGCGCGGTAGTGCACGCTGTAATCCCAGCACTGGAGTGTGAGGCAGGAAGATGAAGTTTGAACCCATCCTGGTCAATTTAGCGACTTAGTGAGACCTTGTCTTAAAATAAAAAATAAAAGGCGGTGATCCGTGCAGAGATTCAGTCATGAGTACCAAAAAACAAACCAAAAGCAAACTGGTGGAATCCAGGGAGGGATCCTGCTTGTGCAGCAATAACAGAACCTCCAGCCCCAAGAGGACGCTGCCTCGCAGCTGAAGCCGCCCCTGGCGACGCCCCTCTCCTCCCTCTCCCCTCCCCCTCGCTCTTCCTCCTCCCCCACCCCTCCGGGTCCTCGCCGCACACACCTGAGTCCTGCGGTTGACCTTGACGAACACCGGCCCGGCGTCTGTGTCATAGGCACGGCCCTCGCTGATGTAGCCCGCTCCGGGACTTCCAAAGGCCCGAAGGGTCGCTGTGCGCAACTCGGTGCGCAGCAGCTGCTCCATGAGCTTGAGCTTGGAAATAGCGGTTTGGGGACGGGGCAGGGACCGCGGGGTCCTGAGGATCAGGAACTGGGGCGCGGGGACCCGGGGCACGGAGACCAGACCGGGATAGCGGCGGGACCCAGGGGCGGCCTGCGCGCTCCGCGGCCACTCGGGTGCGCGCTCCCGGTGCGCGCTCCCGACGTGCGGGCCTTTTTTTGCTGGTGACCGCCGCCCCCATTGACAGAGCTCTTGAAAGCTGGGCCCATGACAGAAGCTCTCCTGCCCCAGCCTTGCTTACCCCTGGGTAATGGGACCCCAGCACTGGTCCTGGCTGCTCTGTAAGGAGAGAGGGACCGACAGAGAAGGGGGTGTCCCCCATGTCCACACAGCCTCACAGTCCCCACACATCTACACTCTCTGAGCTTGCATCCTGCACTTGGGGAGGACCTGGGCCCTGGCCCCCTCCCACCTGGGGACAGAGGACAGGGCAGGAGACCTCGGCTGCCTCTTGGAAGCCAGTCACAGCCTGACGAGGTTCTCAGACTCTCTGAGCAAGGATGGTTCTTAGTTCTGCCAGTGATGCAGCGCTTGTGTGCATCAGAGATAGCAGCGGCCCTAGATACTGGGACCGCAGAAATCAGCCCCACCCAGGGCGCGGTCCTAGCTGTAGAGAAGCTGTTCTCAGGACCTAGGGGTGGGAACGCTGCACCTCACAGCCCATGTGCGGCCTGGGCCGCGCCACAGGGGGGCTAGGATCGGCCGATCCCACCCTGGATGCTCCTCCACTCAGCCCACAGCAAGCAGAGATAAAGTAAGAAAGTGCCTCTGAAAAGAGACCTGAGGTTGAAACACCACTCACTGAGCTTTCTTGTGTGTCTGTTTTTTGTATCTTGTTTTGTGCAGTACAAGGACTCAGTCCTTGCACTAAGGTACTGTATTTCCCCGAAATAAGACCTACCTGGAAAATAAGCCCTAGCAATATTTTTAGGGATGCTCAAATATAAGCCCTACCCCAAAATAAACCCCAGTTAAGCTCATCAGCCAGATGGCACATTTAATACGTCCACTGCAACTCATGGTCGAAGCATTGAATTATAAAATAATATTAATATATAATTAAATGTAAATAATATTGATAATACTAAAAATAATAATATAAATTATATATATTTTTTAATTTTTAGTTTTAGTTTCTTTTCTGGCCCTGAACTCACTATGTAGCCCAGGCTAGCCTCGAACTCTCAAGCAATCTCTCCCGCCTCACACCTCCTGAGCACTGGAATTACAGACATGAGGCCTCACCCTGGACACTGTGATATGTAGCAGTAGAGGTCGAACTTGGGACCTTGCGCTTGCTAGGTAGATGCTGGAACCACCGAGCTAATCCCCGGTCCAATAATAAACTCTTTGTAAATACTTAAGCAGGTTAAGCAGGAACCTTTGGACAAGAGATAAAACACTTGTGAACAGATGAAGTAGGAGTCTTATTGCCGAGTGACCGTGCACAGACACAACCCACCAATAACGCGTCCTCTTGCTAACGAGCGGCCTCAGCCGCGTCCAATAGGAACCTTCATCACTAGCACGCTGTGTCTCTGGACTGGTGTACTTAACACTCTCCAGTGAAATGAGGGAGTGTTCTCTGGCTGTCGGTGCCTGCGGGTTTCTGGGCTTCTCTGTGCCACCGTCCTCGGCTGTGGTCGTTTCTGTCACCAATGGCGTCCCGCAGCCCTCAGTTAATGTCGAGCTCCCGTGGGAGTCAGTGAGGCCAGCCTGCCAGAGGCCGCGCCGGGCCAGGACCTCGTGGGGTGAAACCCCTGGCAGCTGTGGGGCGGGTGCACTGTGAGCAGCTGCACGGACAGGAGAGCTGCGCGGCCAGACGGGAGATGGGCTGGAGAGACTCCCCTGGAGCAAGAGCTGATGTAAGACCTGTCTTATTTGGGGGTAAATACAGCTCACCTCCAGTCCTTGTTTTTCATTTTGAGACCTCTCATTAAGTCACTGGTTCCCAGACAGGACTTGAACTTGCATTCCTGCCCCTGTGCTGGGGTAGCAGGGGTGCACCACCCAGCCATGGCTTTTACTGTGTGCTGGGGTAAGTGAAATATCAGCTAAGCCCCACAGCCGTCAGCAGCTCCCACCTTTCCAGTAAGGAAACACTCAGACTGTATCAAACAACCTGCCCAGGGCCACCGGGCTGGGAGGTAGCAGACAGAATTTGAAAGTGAGGGCCCATGGCCCCTCCCCCCAGCTGCGCTCTCAGAAGGCCCCTTCTCAGTGGTGGCCAAGCATGCACCTGAGTCACCCTGGGAAGGCAGCCACATCTGACTGCCCAACACTCCCTCGGGCCACAGCCGCAGCCCTGCTGCTCTGCTTCTACCACACACCCACCATGTCAGGAGCACCTTTTTTGAGAGGTGGGAAGATAAAGGATTTAATCAAGAAATTTGAGCCTTGACAGCCAGGTAATTGTTCTGAGCAGGAGGATTGTCACAAGTTCAAGGCCAGCCTGGGCTACATAATGAGGCCTTGTCTGAAAAAAAAATAATAATAACAAAGAACGAAAGAGAGGAGAAATCTGAGTCGCACGTCGTAGCACATGTGTATAGTCCCAGCTACTCAGGAGGACGAGGCAGGAGAATCAAGCACAAGCCCAGCCTAGGAAAAGAAATCTGATAATCTGAAGCCCCAGAGATGATCTCTTCAGCCTGCTACAGAGGGGACAGATGCTAGTTAACTTGATGGTCCTCTGGCCTCCCCACTGAGACTGGGCCAGGTCCTCTGGGGGCTTTGACTCCTGTGTCTAGCACCCGGGCAGGAGGCCAGAAGTTGGACTTAGTGTCCCTGTTATGCAGGACACATCTGTGTGGCCCCTCCGTGTGGCCTGAGCTCCGTAAGGCTGCAGGTCTGGTCCCCAGTGCCAGCACAGCAAGAAACAAGCCCCGGGCTGCCAGACACAACCATCATTCCCACCTCCTCCTGCTTGTTTTGTTCTCTGCACCCACGGCTTGTGGGGATGTGAAGGGCATGGTGAGGCCCCTAGGGATGAGCAGGACAGCTGTCCCTTTCTCCAGCTACAGCCCCCATGGAAGCCTGCCTGCCTGCTTCTGGAGATGGGTAGGCCTGAGCCCTTCTATTCCTGGCTGCTCAGCTGACTGCACCAGTCCAAGTGGCCAGGCCTCATCCTACAGACCCAAGCGCTGCTGCCTGCCAGCGTCTGGGACACTGCAGAACATGGGGCACTGACTCTGATCTGTGTAGAAATGGTCTTCTGTGGAGGTTTCTAGGTCTTCTAGCCCCTGGTATGGGATGTGGCTGCACAAGACAGGGCAGCAGTTTCTTCAAAAAGAAACTCACCTGGGCCCTCACAGCCCCTGGATACTATCCTTCACACAGTTCGCGACGGTCCACAGTGACACACTGACTTTGGGATTTGGGCCCGAGAACCACTGATCACTCAGGTTCAGGACCAGGACTCAGTGGAGTGACTTTCATAGTGTGTGGATGATAGTACTGTTTAGAAAGATCTTGGTACATGCCTATTATTCCAGCTACTAAGGAGGCTGAGGCAGGAGGATTTCTAATTTGAAGACAGCCTGAGCAGTTTAGGACTTAGCGAGACTTTGTCTCAAAGTGAATAATAACATCTTGGAAAGATGATGTGAGAGTGAACTCCAGGCAAACCCAGGAAGCAGGGAAAGGTGGGTGGGTGGGAAGGTAAGCAGGATACTCCCCCAGGGAGGGGCAGACAAGATGGGGGAGAGGGAGCTGCAGGGTCAAGGTGGTCATCCATCCTTCTCAGGGTGACTTGTGCCTCCTTATGCCCAGCACCTACCCTGTCCCTCCTCTGGGCCAGAGTGCTACACAACATTGCATTAAGGAGCTGGCTTTCCTTGTGGGTTTGGGCAAAGGGGGCTCAGGAGACAGGAGGAAGGGGAGCAGTTGGGGGGTCTACTCCCTGCCAGCAAGGCCACCCTGGGCTCACCTTCCATCGGGGCCAAGCCTGAGCTGGACACTGTGCTGCAGCCCCCTCAGACTGCTCCACCTCTGGATCATGCCGCTCACACCCCCAGCCCTGTGCTGGGACACAGGCAACCTGGGAACCTTGGGAAAAGGTTCCCTGGCAACCTCGGGAAAGCTGCACAGGAAGCTGCAGGAAGGGCAGGTGCTTCAGTTTAAGACAGCAGAGCATATGCTACAGGTCCACTTTCACTAGAAAGATGCAAAATTAAAAGCTTCAGCCTGCAAGGCTGGTCCTGCTACCAAGCATCTTCCTTCTGTGGAGGGTGGTATTGAGACAGCAGTGAGTTTCAATTCTGCATCAGTAAGACAGAAAAACATCACTACCCACAGATGAGAACTGAAGGTTCTGGACAGGGCCCCAGGCTGCAGCCACGTGTCTAGACTTTGTGTCCCAGTAACACAGTGGCTGCCCTGGCCACAAGCTGCACCTGCTCCTCCTTCCTAGGCTTGAGGGCTATGTCCACAGCCAGGCCACTCTGAGAGAGCACGCACAGCTGGCCCTGGAGTCACGATGCCAGAATGAGCACCGCCTGCCCACTTCTCCTGCCCAGCTAGCCAGAGCCCCGCCAGGCTGGCTTCAGACGAGGTGCGCCTCCAGCACTGATGCAACCATGGGGAGGTACAGGGCCATCTGGCCCTGAAGCTCCTGAGTCTGGTAACTAAAAAAATTAGCTCAGTGGTTCCGGCCTACTTTGTAAGAGCAAGGTCAGGCTCTATCCCCAGTAGATAACCACATATAATACTGGGCATGGTGACTCACACCCACCAGCAGTCAGTACCACATACCACAGTGCTGAACTGGTGGCTCACACTTGTAATCCCAGCACTCGCCAGGCAGAGGCAGGAGGATTGCTGTGTGTTCAAGGCTGAGTTCAGGACCAGCCTGAACTACAAAAGCAAGACACTGTCTCAAAAACAAAAAAATTATGTTTGTGTGTTATATATAAATGCAAAACTAGTTTAAAAACAGGTAATTCTAACTGGGTATGGTGGCTCACTTATAATCCCAGCACTTGGGAGGCAGAGGCAGGAGGATTGCCCTGAGTTCAAGACCTGCCTGGGCTACATAGTGAGTTTAGGGCCAGCCTGAATTACATAGCAAGACCCTGTCTAAAAACTTAAAGAAAAAAAAAAAGGTATTCTAGGATGAGCAACTGCAGAGAATGGCAAAGTTTAAGAAGCTGACAAATGTCACATCATCACAAAATCTGAGAAACAACAGTGTTTAGCAGCTAAGTGCCTGCCATACCTGACATTTCTCCTTGTATTTCCTCTTCCCTAAGCTGCTCATTCATACCACTCTGGGGGGACG